>SCLH01001533.1:33816-48277 GCA_004367855.1 Oikopleura vanhoeffeni | reverse complement strand
AAAAATATCACTTTTAGGGACAAGAAGAATACAAAAAATACTAGCCCTTTGAAAGGCCTTTCTGGCCAATACAACCTCTCTCAATTTACGCGAGTAACTTTAATTGAAATTCAGAGTACAAGAAATGGATGAGCGCGGAAAACACTGTTGAATTGACTCCATCTTGCAAGTCAAAATCATCTCCAGAATCAATTCAATCAGTTAGTCTTGAAAAAAGAAAACTGGGATAGAAAATAGACTATGCAAATTATAAAAGCTTCAAAATATGCCAATGAAATTCAAATCAATAGATTTATAAATTTTAATTTATTTATTAGTATCTTGATAGGTACTGGACTGTATAAACAATTTGTAAATAAAATATACAGAAATAAGTCGCAGAGTTTATTTAGCAAATTACATAATATTTTAAGGTCTTGCGTTATAAAGTGAGGGGGTTCCTCCAGTGATTAACACTAAGTTTGAGATCAAAACGTTGCGTCAAAGTTTGAGATCAAAACGTTGCGTCAAAGTTTTCGGACAAATGAGACTGACCGAAAAGTCAACCACGTGATTAACCGCGGTTGAAGAAGTGTGAAATCGTCGTTGAATCAAATACAAAAATCTCAGCATTTTCTATCAAAACTTATTTTTCTTCAAATTTAGCCTTCAATCGCTAGAATACACCCAAGATAACGTTTTTATAGCTAATTATAACTGAAATAACTAGTTTATCGATCTATCTTTCATCTTCCAGGGAGACCAAATTTTTTAAACTATTTCAACTTTTAGTTCGGTGGCAAACCAATACCTCCATTTGTATACTCTAAGATTTCTCCCGCAGGTTTTCTATCGGATCTGTCTGAAATTTTGACTAGATAAATTTGAAGCCAAAAATAAATATATGGGGATTTTCTTTTGAAAAATCTTGCCATTATATTCCGTGAATTTGCAAAACTGACGATTTTCATTTTATTACATGAGCAAGATCATTTAATCATTTTAGGTTGACAATAATTAAACTTTCAAATCACAGAATCATCAAATAAACTCAAAGTGTTCTCAAGTTAAATCCCTAGTTTTCCTGATTAGAAAAATCTTTTCAAATTTTAGACGAAGCAGCATGTCAACGCGCTTTTCAAAAGTCTCAGAGGTTTTTATGATTTCACAGATCTCCGCTTAACAAAAAATTTTGGGTTCTATTTTAACCCATAATTTTTATTTTTTAATGACAAAAAAGTGCAGTTCCAACTTGTTTCGACATCATATTAAGTTCTAACTTGTTTGATCTATGAAGTTCGCAGCGTTCATGAGAATTGTTATAGCAGGCGATACGCAAATAATTCGCCAGATAAAACACCGCACATTGGGAACTTTTTATTACTGGATATTTTTTTTCGAAAAATTTCCAAATTATGAAATTTTTACTCTTATTTCTTGGTCTCACAGTTGCATCTGAACCCTCAAGATTTTCGTCAAGAAAAGTTAAGCATATTCCGTCAGAAATTCAAAGTGAGAAGGAAAAATCTGAGTCAGATTAAGGTTTGCAATTTTAAATATACAAATACTTCACATGGGAAATTAGATGGAATTTGAGATTAAAATATAACTTTAAAATTGGAAGTTCATTTGAAGTGCAAATGATTATTTTCGTTACATTTACAAATTTTTACCAATTTTTTTTTCTTCAGATGAGGAAGCGTTACTTCAAATAAAAAGCCGTTACTAAAATGAGTTCCTGGTGTAATTTGTTATTCCTAGAAAATCTATCACGTTTTGATAAGTTTACAATTACTGTATTAAAGTAAACTTATTTGGAATTTTGACCATGAATGTTATGCCTAAAATATATTTGGACAATTCAATTTTTCTAAAATAAGTCCTCGTTGATTGTATTCATCGTGATAATTTTAATTTGATGTAAAAATATAAATCGAGCGTATAGAAATTAACCCGGCGTATACTGGCATTTAACATGCCGCATGTTTTCAATAAAATTTTCCGATTAGACGCCGGATCTCACTCTATCTTTAAAACTAAAAATGTGTTATATTGTATTTCTTCAACCTTGACCTTCAATATCCTTTTGCCAACGGAACTCCATCTCAAAAACGTTTACTATATTAATAGCGCGTGTTCGAATTCCACACATTTTGTCTTAGTGATTGTCTTGAGTATGATTATAGGCAAGGGTGCTTGATATTGGGACCGCTNAATTTGATAGGTGTGTTATCACTCAAGCAATCACTAAGACAATCACTTAGACAACATTAGTGGGATTCGAACGCGCGCTATAGAGATAGTAAACGTTTTTGAGATGGAGTTCCGTTGCTGAAATGATATAAGATTTTGAGACTAAAAAAGTTTTACCCATACAATCTGTTGATTGGCTTGTCTACAAAACATTCCTAGGGCAGCCCCTAAACTTTGGAAATCCTTTTTCTCAACAGAAAAAAAACTCATACGGTATATTCTTTTCTCGACCCAATAGTAAATATCGGATTTCCACATTGTTCACATTTCGGCTTATAAAACGCCTCATCTGATTGAGTTCTAAGATAACTGAAAATGACACATATATTTATTCAAAAAATGGTCCGAAGAAAAAAAATAACATTTAATTTATGTTTTTGAAAATCAGAAATTGAAAAAATGGTCAGATTTCCTATTTTTTCTGAATATTTGTACTTTGAGCAAAATATAAACGGTGTGGACACCCTATTTACTACTGAGAGACACTTTGCTAGCTAAAAGAATATATTTTCATGATGTCAAGTTGATTGACATTGTCAACCTTCTAAAAGTACAGATTCGGGCAGATGACTCTTTTCGATTACCCAGGTTGAGTGCAAATGTCCCAATAATTGAGCCAAGTCGTTATGATGTTGAACTTAGTTTTGCTGGATTACGAGACGAAGATAGAAATAACAATGGTGATTTTATGTATGTGGGCAACGTTCGTATCTCAGCTTATTTCAATGGAAATTCTGAATGGATTGTACTTCATTGTGATTTCAAAGGACAAGTTTATCCTAATCTAGGTTTCCTAGATAAACAACTCTACAGTAAAGTCTGTACTTTTTTCAGAACCAAATTTTAAATAAAAAATTCAAAATTTATAGGCATTTTTTTGCATGATTTTTTTATTAAAATTCCATGGAAACTTTGAGTTTTAACGGTGTGGGTGAAATTCCGAAGAATATTACATTTGAACGCCCACACAGAAACCTTTAATAAGCTTCCCCAATGGAGAGTTTCCACAAACTACTATAAAATATCTCCTTCTTCAATTTACATTTTTCATGTCAGGCTCCCTAGCAGTGATAAAACAATTATCTACCGCCAGTTTCTTGAAAATTTGGTTTTGACAGAAAGACAAAAACTAAATTTTTCACTTGTCTAACTTAATTTTTCTACTGTTACATAGGCTATGTATTAGCGCCCGAGTTAAAAATTAGCACGAAAACCATAAAAAGTAATTAAATTAACAAAAAAAATAATACATGTAGCATTTTTATCGACTTTCAATTTNTTTTCACTGGGACAATCTATTTGAATCATATATTTGAATCAATCTATTTGATCATCGTATATGATAAAAAGACATAACATACTGTATATATATGATAAAAAGACATAACATTAATTTATCTACGTTTCACTTTATTTAAGAGGGTGGCATAAGTCCAGCAGATTGGTACATTTCTTCAGAGCAATATATGAAAGAAAAAAATGTGGAAATTTATTTTTTATCTTCAATTTCTGTTTTGATAACTGAAATCTGTGGGTAAAACCAAAAAAAATTAGAAAATTTTCCCCAAATCAAGTCCAAAATTTTCTATTCGTAGGTTTGAACTCTCCATAAAAATCAGGCAGAATCACATATTAAATGTTCTGGTATCTATTAAATTGCCGTATGTAACTAATCGGTAGGTCGCGCGTTTATCATTTTGAAACTGTTGATGAATTTTTAACACTTGACTGTGCACTCGATAAGTGCCATTCGGCACTGAAGCTTTAAAAATTTTATGGTTGTGAAAATTCCCAATAAAATTGTGGGTGTACTGGGCGTCATTTCTTTTGATAGTCAGGGCATTTTTAATATCAAAACGCAATTTAAGGTCAATTTTATCTCAAAAAAAGCTGTTTTTCTCTACTTTTTTTGCCAATTTTTACCATTTTGATGGAAAAAAAACTTTGATATTAAAGAAATTTTCGACTCTGCAGAGTTATTAGGAAACTGATTAGCGGAGTACACTCGAAAATAAATGAAGTTTATTAATATTTCTTTAAAACAATCTATAGTTGGGTTAAGTTGGAAATTGATGCACAGTGAAAAGTGTTTTTTTGTATTTTTAACTATAGTTAGTTATGTTTAGAAAATAAAAATGTGAACGTTTATAAGAATGAACACTTTTATTGAAGATAAAAATAAATTTCCACATTTTTTTCTTTTTATATATTGCTCTGAAGAAATGTACCAATCTGCTGGACTTATGCCACCCTCTTAAATAAAGTGAAACGTAGATAAATTAATGTTATGTCTTTTTATCAATATATAAAGTATGTTGTATTTTCTCTTGAGAATTCTCAAGAGAAAATAACACATACTGTATATATATGTTATGTCTTTTTATCATATACGATGATCAAATAGATTGATTCAAATATATGATTCAAATAGATTGTCCCAGTGAAAACGGGTCTATGAGCTGATTGATCGTCAAATAATCGATATTCAGTGTCGAAGTAAAAAAGGGTCGAAGCTTTTACCGGACAACCTAATATCGATTTTTTAGCCAATTGCAGCTCAGATTTATGCACGTGGTAAAGACAAGACGAGATCATTTTTTTAATCTTTTTCCAGGTGTGTTGTGGGGTGAAACAATAACGGCCTTTTTTCACTGGGACAATCTATTTGAATCATATAGTATATATTTATCATATATAACTTAATTAAAAATAAAAATTGAAAGTCGATAAAAATGCTACATGTATTATTTTTTTGTTAATTTAATTACTTTTTATGGTTTTCGTGCTAATTTTTAACTCGGGCGCTAATACATAGCCTATGTAACAGTAGAAAATTAAGTTAGACAAGTGAAAAATTTAGTTTTTTGTCTTTCTGTCAAAACCAAATTTTCAAGAAACTGGCGGTAGATAATTGTTTTATCACTGCTAGGGAGCCTGACATGAAAAATGTAAATTGAAGAAGGAGATATTTTATAGTAGTTTGTGGAAACTCTCCATTGGGGAAGCTTATTAAAGGTTTCTGTGTGGGCGTTCAAATGTA
Source organism: Oikopleura vanhoeffeni (assembly GCA_004367855.1). Taxonomy (NCBI): domain Eukaryota; kingdom Metazoa; phylum Chordata; class Appendicularia; order Copelata; family Oikopleuridae; genus Oikopleura; species Oikopleura vanhoeffeni. The sequence continues at coordinate 43,005 of SCLH01001533.1, read as the reverse complement.
ATATTCTTCGGAATTTCACCCACACCGTTAAAACTCAAAGTTTCCATGGAATTTTAATAAAAAATCATGCAAAAAAATGCCTATAAATTTTGAATTTTTTATTTAAAATTTGGTTCTGAAAAAAGTACAGACTTTACTGTAGAGTTGTTTATCTCTAATTGTAGGAAACCTAGATTAGGATAAACTTGTCCTTTGAAATCACAATGAAGTACATCCATTCAGAATTTCCATTGAAATAAGCTGAGATACGAACGTTGCCCACATACATAAAATCACCATTTGATTTCTTATCTTCGTCTCGTAATCCAGCAAAACTAAGTTCAACATCATAACGACTTGGCTCAATTATTGGGACATTTGCACTCAACCTAGGTAATCGAAAAGAGTCATCTGCCCGAATCTGTACTTTTAGAAGGTTGACAATGTCAATCAACTTGACATCATGAAAATATATTCTTTTCAGCTAGCAAAGTGTCTCTCAGTAGTAAATAGGGTGTCCACACCGTTTATATTTTGCTCAAAGTACAAATATTCAGAAAAATAGGAAATCTGACCATTTTTTCAATTTCTGATTTTCAAAAACATAAATTAAATGTTATTTTTTTTCTTCGGACCATTTTTTGAATAAATATATGTGTCATTTTCAGTTATCTTAGAACTCAATCAATGAGGCGTTTTATAAGCCGAAATGTTAACAATGTGGAAATCCGATATTTACTATTGGGTCGAGAAAAGAATATACCGTATGAGTTTTTTTCTGTTGAGAAAAAGGATTTCCAAAGTTTAGGGGCTGCCCTAGGAATGTTTTGTAGACAAGCCAATCAACAGATTGTATGGGTAAAACTTTTTTAGTCTCAAATCTTATATCATTTCAGCAACGGAACTCCATCTCAAAAACGTTTACTATCTCTATAGCGCGCGTTCGAATCCCACTAATGTTGTCTAAGTGATTGTCTTAGTGATTGCTTGAGTGATAACACACCTATCAAATTTAGCGGTCCAATATCAAGCACCCTTGCCTATAATCATACTCAAGACAATCACTAAGACAAAATGTGTGGAATTCGAACACGCGCTATTAATATAGTAAACGTTTTTGAGATGGAGTTCCGTTGGCAAAAGGATATTGAAGGTCAAGGTTGAAGAAATACAATATAACACATTTTTAGTTTTAAAGATAGAGTGAGATCCGGCGTCTAATCGGAAAATTTTATTGAAAACATGCGGCATGTTAAATGCCAGTATACGCCGGGTTAATTTCTATACGCTCGATTTCTATACGGACTTATTTTAGGAAAAATTGAATTATCCAAATATTTTAAGCATACATTCATGATCGAAATTCCAAATAGTTTACTTTAATACAGTAATTGTAAACTTATCAAAATGTGATAGATTTTCTAGGAATAACAAATTACACCAGGAACTCATTTTAGTAACGGCTTTTTATTTGAAGTAACGCTTCCTCATCTGAAGAAAAAAAAAATTGGTAAAAATTTGTAATGTAACGAAAATAATCATTTGCACTTCAAATGAACTTCCAATTTTAAAGTTATATTTTAATTTCAAATTCCATCTAATTTCCCATGTGAAGTATTTGTATATTTAAAATTGCAAACCTTAATCTGACTCAGATTTTTCCTTCTCACTTTGAATTTCTGACGGAATATGCTTAACTTTTCTTGACGAAAATCTTGAGGGTTCAGATGCAACTGTGAGACCAAGAAATAAGAGTAAAAATTTCATAATTTGGAAATTTTTCAAAAAAATATCCAGTAATAAAAAGTCCCAATGTGCGGTGTTTTATCTGGCGAATTATTTGCGTATCGCCTGCTATAAAAATTCTCATGAACGCTGCGAACTTCATAGATCAAACAAGTTAGAACTTAATATGATGTCGAAACAAGTTGGAACTGCACTTTTTTGTCATTAAAAATAAAAATTATGGGTTAAAATAGAACCCAAAATTTTTGTTAAGCGGAGATCTGTGAAATCATAAAAACCTCTGAGACTTTTGAAAAGCGCGTTGACATGCTGCTTCGTCTAAAATTTGAAAAATTTTTCTAATCAGGAAAACTAGGGATTTAACTTGAAACACTTTGAGTTTATTTGATGATTCTGTGATTTGAAGTTTAATTATTGTCAACCTAAAATGATTAAATGATCTTGCTCATGTAATAAAATGAAATCGTCAGTTTTGCAAATTCACGGAATATAATGGCAAGATTTTTTCAAAATAAAAATCCCATATATTTATTTTTGGCTTCAAATTTATCTAGTCAAAATTTCAGACAGATCGATAGAAAACCTGCGGGAGAAATCTTAGAGTATACAAATGGAGGTATTGGTTTGCCACCGAACTAAAAGTTGAAATAGTTTAAAAAATTTGGTCTCCCTGGAAGATGAAAGATAGATCGATAAACTAGTTATTTCAGTTATAATTAGCTATAAAAACGTTATCTTGGGTGTATTCTAGCGATTGAAGGCTAAATTTGAAGAAAAATAAGTTTTGATAGAAAATGCTGAGATTTTTGTATTTGATTCAACGACGATTTCACACTTCTTCAACCCGCGGTTAATCACGTGGTTGACTTTTCGGTCAGTCTCATTTTGTCCGAAACTTTGACGCAACGTTTTGATCTCAAACTTTGACGCAACGTTGATCTCAAACTTAGTGTTAATCACTGGAGGAACCCCCTCACTTATAACGCAAGACCTAAAATATTATGTAATTTGCTAATAAACTCTGCGACTTATTCTGTATATTTTATTTACAAATTGTTTATACAGTCCAGTACCTATCAAGATACTAATAAATAAATTAAAATTTATAAATCTATTTTGATTGAATTTCATTGGCATATTTTGAAGCTTTTATAATTTGCATAGTCTATTTTCTATCCTAGTTTTCTTTTTTCAAGACTAACTGATTGAATTGATTCTGGAGATGATTTTGACTTGCAAGATGGAGTCAATTCAACAGTTGTTTCCGCGCTCATCCATTTTCTTGTACTCTGAATTTTAATTAAAGTTACTTGCGTAAATGAGAAGAGGTTTGTATTGGCCAGAAAGGCCTTTCAAAGGGCTAGTATTTTTTGTATTCTTCTTGTCCCTAAAAGTGATATTTTTCACCTTAATTCACTTAAGGGGGTAGCAAGCGATGTGGAGATTGGTACATTTTTCGGCAGTGATTTTGAAAAAAAAATGTGAAATTTTTTATTATTTTATTTTATCTTCAAAAAAAAGTGTTCATTCTTGCAAACGTTTATATTTTTAATTTATCAACATACTCAAGTATTCGAAAAATATTCAAAAACACTTTTCATTACAACTCTATTTCCAACTTGACCCGATGTGGGATTTTTTTTTAAAGGCGATATTTATAAACTTCAGGCATTTTCGGGTGTAATGCACTAATTAATGGGAGAATCATTATCCACATGAAAAAGAATTTCTTTAATATGAAAGTTTTTTTTCCATGAAAAATAGAGAAAAACAGCTTTTAGGGAAAAAATTGACCTTCAATTGAGTTTAAATATGAAAAAAATGTCCTGATTTTTAAAAGTAAAGTAGCCTATTACACCCGCAATTTATATAGATTTTTTTGAAAGGAATAAATATTTCATAAATTGCGTGCCAAATGGCACAAACCGGTGTCACAAGCAAGTGTTGTAAATTTCATCAGTTGTTCAGAAACATATATCGATTGACCCTTCCATCGGGTTGAAAACGGAAATCAAATAGATACCAGACAATAACACAACTGGATTCGGCATGATTATTCAAGGAAAAATTCAAAAAATCATTAATAAAAATTTTGGACTTGATTTGCTAAAAATTTTTCATTATTATTTCTAAAAAAAGTCAGAAGGTTAGAGTGGTCTATTTTTTTCGTTTTTATTCACAGATTTGAGAAAAAAAACAGAAAAAATTTTGGGTGAAAAATGCCTCCGTGAATTTTTGATAATATTTAAAAAATTTTTGAAACTCAAATCTTCCTTAAAATAGATAAAAAAATTCATTTTTATGAGCTGATACCAGCATGTATTCGGGTTCAGCTAATTGATAAACAAGCACAAAAAAAATTAAACCAACTAATATTCGTAATGTTTAAATTGACGCCAGGCTCGCCACATCGCTGCTAACCTCTTAAGGGGCTGGGCGTCGATATCTCAGCTTCACGTATGATACTTTTTGATTACACCTATTTTATAGAAAATTTTTCTGTCCAATTTTTTCACTTTAAGAAAAATCATCAATAAAAAGTGATGAGAGATGAATGAGGAGTAGGCTTTTTTAGTGCTTTTACGTATTTGGGAAAACAATTAATTATTTCTGAAAGCCAGGTCTCTCAGAAACTTCACTTGAACATGTGTAAAAAAGAGCCAATTATCGAACTGCCCACTCCTTTAAGGCGGTGGGCGTCGCATATTAAGGCCTTTTTTAATTAGCCAATTGGTCACAAAAGTACAAATCGTTCGCGACCGAAATTTTACTCTTTTTAAGTATAATTTAAACAAAAATCTTGCATGTAAAAAACAATCGGAAAGTGACGGAATGGCTCGTCCAATCGAAAACGTGCCTTACAAAAGTGCAGAAATTATTTTTTCAAAATGTATCTCCTCCCTGAGTTTTTAAAGTAACAACAATGATTCATGATTAAATTAACCAGGACAGAACGTGAGCAGACCGCTTGTTGCGTTTTGGAAAAATTCCTTGTTTGGCTTCAGAATCACCAAAAAAACTGTATTTTTGCCTTAGTTTACATAGGCGTCAAAATACGTGTTTTTTGGTGATTCTGAAGCCAAAGTCAAAGAATTTTCCAAAAAACTCAACAAAGCGGTCTGCTCACGTCTGTCTGGCGTAATTTTAATCCATGAATCATTGTTGTACTTTTTAAAAACTCAGGTAGGAGATACATTTTGACAAAAAAGCAAATTTTCAAAATGTATTCTCCTCCATGGTTTTTAAAGTACAACAATGATTCATAATTTAAATTAAATTGCGGACAGAACGTAAGCAGGACCGGTTTTGTTGAGTTTTTAGGAAAAAATTCTTTGATTTGGCTTCAGAATCACCAAAAACAGTATTTGACCCTATGTCTAACGTAGAGAGAAAAATACAGTTATTTTGGTGATTCTGAAGCCAAATCAAAGAATTTTTCCCAAAAAACTTAACCAAGCGGTCTTGCTAACGTTCTGTCCGTGTTAATTTGAAAACCATGAATCATTGTTGAACCTTTAAAAAACTCAGAGAGATTACATTTTTTTGAAAAAATAAATTTCCTTCACTTTGTAAGCACGTTTTTGATGGACGAGTCATCCGCTCAATTTTGGATTTGTTTTTAGGATGCAAGATTTTGTTCAAAATATATCAAAAAGAGGTAAAATTTGGTCCAACGATTTTACTGTGCGACAATTGGCTTTCGAAAACCCCTTAAAATGCGACGACCAAACCCCCTTAAGGGTGTCGTCGCACAAATGAGCTCTAGAAACAAAATTTCACAAATTTTATTTTATGCCTTTTGTTATGAAAATATTGGAAAATTACAAGCATTTTGGTAACTCGTTTTCTTTTTGATACATGGGCTAGGAAAGCACTTTTGATGAGTTCAAAAATATTTCGTATGAAACAGAGTTGAAATTTAGGGGTTCTTAAACCCCCTCACACTCTTTGACTATCTAAAGCCAAAAAAAAATTTGGGATGCCAATAACGGCGCAGGAAATAACATCGTCACAAGACCTTACAATTTCAAAATGTCATAGAGTTTGCCAATTTTTATTTCCAAAATAATTTGTTTAAAATATTATACGATGAGTCCGTTCGAAAGTATTTTTTCCTACTTTTTTAGATTTCTGTCAAAATTCTTTAAAAAATTTAATTGTGTTTGAAAACCGATAACATGATATCGAAATTCTTGAGGAAGGCAAGTTTTTAGAATAGTATTTGAGGATTATTTTGATATAAGTTATTTTATTCTGCAGTCTCTATTTACGAAGAATAATTTTTTCACAAGTGCGTATTTTTATGAAACTCAAAATAATTGGAGAAAAAAGATATTTTTCAAAAATTATTTTCGAAAAGAATTGAACGGCAATCTAACCCAAATAGAGCCACCAAAGACAAATCGCATCAATATAGACATAATGGTGGACTGCATTTTGAGTTCTTCAGCGATTAGCCAATATTTTTCACATTTCTGCATATTTTCGACGCGCGGCGATGATATTGTTATTGTAGCGATCAAGATCTATTCATTTGAGCCGTTTACATAGCTTAGTATACTCTATTATTTGTAACTTATATGTCATTGTAAAAAATGTATGGTTTTATCAGAATACAAGGTGGTGATCTCTCTATTTCTCTACGCAGTATCTTGTTTCAACTTCGAATTATAGTTACGTGTGTTCACTTATTATAATCCTGTCTCATCCGTGACTGTTTTTCATTCCCGTTTTCCCGTGTAGCGCTCAGTTTGCCTTGTGGGTTTTGGGTTACTGTGGAGCGAGTTCTACGTATTCTGAGTGTGAGGGTTGGCGTTTCTATGAGGCCTTATTCTTTTGTATTTCCGTCCAGTTCAACTTACGATCGTTTTGGTCCTTGGATGTCACGTGAGATTAGATGTCAAATATTTCATCGTACTCTGGAGAGTTAAAAATGAATCGTTACATCAGGACGCACACAATTTTTGTTGAACAATTATTACAAAAACTATAGTGCACGGAAATAGTTTGCCATGTAGCATGAAAAAAAAAATACAAAAACTTTCCCTGGCCAAAATAGCAAAAAACAGTCCTTTTCGCCAGCTTTTGATACCTTTTTAGTGAGGAAATTTAAAAAAAACGGCAAACAATTTTTTCCGCCTTTAATTTTCGAAGATTAATGTCAAAATTTTTGAAACATTTCCTTAATAGGACGAAATGAACAATACGCTTTCAAGAATTTTTTTGCTCCTGGAGTTAACCTCATTTACCAGTTGGTTCAACATGCTATTCTAAAAATAATAATTTGAAAACGTCTTCCAGAGATTACGAAACTAACTTATCAGGATGTTTTTAGTCACTTCCTATGTCTATGCCGAAAGAAATAAGCAATCAAAAAGTCCATTGCCTATAGAACCCCCTTAAAGGGGTAGCGGTTCGTACTATTTTTGGGGGGGCTGGTACTTTTGAGATGTAAAAATAGCACAACATTGCTAGGGAACACTCAGTAAGCATAAACTTATTAAAAAAAAATTCCAAAAAAAAGCTTCGAAATTTCATTTTTTTGAAAATTTTCTGAGTAATTTTTTTTGAAAAACATTGAAAACCTAATTTTCGACCAGAAAAAACTCAAAATATCAAAAAGATGGTAAGACAGATTTTCTCCTTCGGCATTTCATCAAGCCTTAATTTGATCGTACTTTCGACTTAATCCGAAGATTTCATTTTCCGAGTTTCCACTCCGGTTTTAACAAAATGCGGATTTAGAAATTTAACGACAAGACATTTCAAAAATCTAATTCCCTTAAATGACCGAAACGTATTTCTCCTTCTTTTCACAAATTTATACTGCATTCTGAAATTTGACCTAGAAGGAGTAGGAAATTGAAGAGAGCGGAGAAACCTTTGAAATTAGGCGGTTTTGAGCAGTTCTAGAAAATACTGCCGTCCGAAATTCAAAAAATATAATTTTCCCTTAAATACGAGCAATACTTGTTTCCGTGTTCATCCCAATTTGAGTGGAATCGTATGTGAGCTCTAGGAGGAGTAGGAATTTGAATTTTGATTTGGGTGTTCTAGAACTCGCGCATGGTGGGTCACCAGGGTCGGCCAAAAAATTCATTCTGATAGATTATTTTTGTATATCAAAGGATAGATCTACCATATGGCTATTATATATATATGGCATTCTCAAAAGTTTCCAAGCAGTTTGTATTCTGGTAAATGGAAGTACAAAAGTACATTTTTTGCCGACCCCGCTACCTTCTTTAGGGGGTTACTGGGTTGCTGGTTTTATGAGGCTTAAAAGAATGCTCCAATTTTGATTGAGGGTTGATAACAAAGTTACTACCGAGCAAATTATCAAAAAAAAATTTTTCGAAATTTTTTGCGGTTTTTCGATTTTTTCTAAAGGTATTTTTTTAAAATGAATTGCAAAATAAACGTTTGCTTTAAAATAACAGCTTAAGACTTCAAAAACATCACCTTTAAGGACAGTTATATTTAGGCGTTATATCACGTTATATTAAGACGTAAGCCAACTTTTTGCGATCAGTTGTTTTGTGGCTTTCTTTGAGCTTACTTTTCGAAAAAACCGGAGCACATTTTTTTTCGGTTCGAAATTTGAAATAACGCTTCTAGATGGAGTTTATATTTGTTCATGTGCTCCAGTGTTTGCTGAATTTGGGTGGACTTCCAAAATAATAACCCAGGAGGAGATAGATTTTTGAAGAAAAAAAATGCTATAAAAATATTGCAAAAATCGGTTTAGTTTTCTTGCTATTTAAAAAAAAATAATGTCATTGTTTGAAAAAAACAGCTTTCTAGAGGAACCTTAAAGTTTAGATATCACACGGGCGTTTGTTAATATTTTGAGCTGATGTCAAAATAAACCCTTGGAGGAGATAGATTTTGAAATTTGGTCTTAGGGACCCTGTACTAGTAAGTATACAGGGTGATCGGAAACAAAAAGTTATTGACTAATTATTTTGGACAAGTTTAAGGGGGTATACGACTCTGATTTGACATTTTCTAGGTGAAAAATATACTGAAACTAACAGTTCATGAGAAAAACGAAAATGCTAATTGTAGAATCTATCCTTGATCTTGCGAAAAAAATAACATCACAAATTATTTTGACCATACCAATAGTACAGTATTTGTAACAAGGTGAACTTTTTCCAAACTGCAACTATCTCCTCCCAGACGGTATATCAAATCAAGNTTTTTTTGGTTTTTACCCACAGATTTCAGTTATCAAAACAGAAAAAAATTTGGTCAAAAAATGCGGAAAATTTTCATAATGCTTTGATTTTTTTCAAAATTTTCCGTTTTCAAAGATGAAATTTTAAATGAGCTGGATCATATATATTTTGGTTTAGCTAACGATAATTAGCACAAATAAATAAACTAACTAATCACTTTCGTGAGTTATATTGACTTCAATCCGCCGGGTTTATGCCACCCCCTTAAGCATCTTCAGGATTA
>SCLH01001533.1:9354-25063 GCA_004367855.1 Oikopleura vanhoeffeni | reverse complement strand
GAGAGATTCAACGATGGAAGGCGTCAAGTCGAGTATTGTTTCTGAACAACTGATGAAATTTACAACATCTTGCTATGTGACACCGGTTTTGCCATTTGGGCACGCATTTATGAAATATTTAGTCCTTTCAAAAAATACTAGTATAAAATTGCGGTGTGATAGGCTACTTTACTTTTAAAAATCAGGACAATTTTTCTTCATATTTAAACTCAATTGGAAAGGTCAATTTTTTCCCTAAAAGCTGTTTTTCTCTATTTTTATGGGAAAAAAACTTTCATATTAAAAGAAATTCTTTCATGGTGGTATGGGATAATGATTCTCCATTAATTAGTGCAGTTACACCCGAAAATGCCTGAAGTTGATAAATATCGCACTTAAAAAAAAATCCACATCGGGTCAAGTACATGGAAATAGAGTTGTAATGAAAAGTGGTTTTTGATATTTTTACAGAATACTTGAGTATGTTGATAAATGTAAAATTAAACGTTTGCAAGAATTGAACACTTTTTTTGAATGATAAAAATAAAATTAAAAAAAATTTCACATTTTTTTTTCAAAAATCACTCCGAAAAAAATGTACCAATCTCTCCACATCCGCTTGCTACCCCCTTAAGTGAATTTAAGGTGAAAAATATCACTTTTAGGGACAAGAAGAATACAAAAAATACTAGCCCTTTGAAAGGCCTTTCTGGGCCAATACAACCTGGCTGCTCAATTTACGCAAGTCAACTTTTAATTAAAATTCAGAGTACAAGAAATGGGATGAGCGCGGAAAACACTGTGAATTGACTCCATCTTTGCAAGTCAAAATCATCTCCAGAATCAATTCAATCAGTTAGTCTTGAAAAAAGAAAAACTAGGATAGAAAATAGACTATGCAAATTCATAAAAGCTTCAAAATATGCCATGAAATTCAAATCAATAGATTATAAATTTTAATTTATTTATTAGTATCTTATAGGTACTGGACTGTATTAAACAATTTGTAAATAAAATATACAGAAATAAGTCGCAGAGTTTATTTAGCAAATTACATAATATTTTAAGGTCTTGCGTTATAAGTGAGGGGGTTCCTCCAGTGATTAACACTAAGTTTGAGATCAAAACGTTGCGTTCAAAGTTTGAGATCAAAACGTTGCGTCAAAGTTTCGGACAAATGAGACTGACCGAAAAGTCAACCACGTGATTAAAACCGCGGTTGTTGAAGAGTGTGAAATCGTCGTTGAATCCAATAAAAATCTCAGCATTTTCTATCAAAACTTATTTTTCTTCCAATTTAGCCTTCAATCGCTAGAATGACACCCAAGATAACGTTGTTATAGCTAATTATAACTGAATAACTGAGTTTTAATCGATCTATCTTTCATCTTCCAGGGAGACCAAATTTTTCTAAACTTTTCAACTTTTAGTTCGGTGGCAAAACCAATACCTCCATTTGTATACTCTAAGTTTCTCCCGCCAGGTTTTCTATCGCATCTGTCTGAAAATTTTGGACTAGATAATTTGAAGCCAAAAATAAATATATTGGGGATTTTATTTTGAAAAATCTTAGCTATATTTCTGTGAATTTGCAAAACTGACGATTTTCATTTTTTACATGAGCAAGATCATTTAAACATTAGCGGTTGACAATAATTAAACTTCAAATCACAGGAATCATCAAATAAACTCAAAGTGTTTTCAAGTTTAAATCCCTGTTTTCTTGATTAGCAAAAATATTTTTCAAATTTTAGACGAAGCAGCATGTCAACGCGCTTTCAAAAGGTCTCAGAGGTTTTTTATGATTTCACAGATCTCCGCCTTAACAAAAAATTTTGGGTTCTATTTTAACCCATAATTTTTATTTTAATGACAAAAAAGTGCAGTTCCTAATTGTTTCGACATCATTAAGTTCTAACTTGTTTGATCTATGAAGTTCGCAGCGTTTCATAGAATTTTTATAGCAGGCGTATACGCAATAATTCGCCAGTAAAACACCGCACATTGGGAACTTTTTATTACTGGATATTTTTTTCCGAAAAAATTTCCAAATTATTGATATTTGTTACTTATTTCTTGGTCTCTCACAGTTGCATCTGAACCCTCAAGATTTTTCGTCCAAGAAAAGTGTAAGCATATTCCGTCAGAATCAAAGTGAGAAGGAAAAATCTGAGTCAGATTAAGGTTTGCCAATTTAAATATACAAATACCACATGGGATTAGATGGAATTGAAATTTAAAATATAACTTTAAAATTGGAAGTTTCATTTGAAGTCGCAAAATGATTATTTTCGTTAATTTACAAATTTTATATTACCCAATTTTTTTTCTTCAGATGAGGAAGCAGTTACTTCAAATAAAAAGCCGTTACTAAAATGAGTTCCTGGTGTAATTGCTTATTCTAGAAAATCTATCACATTTTGTAAGTTTACAATTACTGTATTAAAGTAAACTTAATTGGAAGTTCGATCATGAATGATATGCTTAAATATATTTGGATAATTCAATTTTTCTAAATAAGTCCGTATAGAAATCGCAGCGTATAGAAATTAACCCGGCGTATACGGCATTTAAACATGCCGCATTGTTCTCAATAAAATTTTCCGATTAGACGCCGGATCTCACTCATTCTTTATTAAAACTAAAAATGTGTTTCTATATTGTATTTCTTCAACCTTGACCTTCAATATCCTTGTTGCCAACGGAACTCCATCTCAAAAACGTTTACTTATGTAATAGCGCGTGTTCGAATTCCACACCAATTTTTCTTAGTGATTGTCTTGAGTATGATTATAGGCAAGGGCTTGATATTGGACCGCTAAATCTTGATAGGTGTGTTATCACTCAAGGCAATCACTAAAGACAATCACTTAGACAACATTAGTGATTCGAACGCGCGCTTATAGATGATAGTAAACGTTTTTGGATGGAGTATCCGTTGCTGAAATGATATAAGATTTGAGACTAAAAAAGTTTTACCCATACAATCTTGTTGATTGGCTTGTCTACAAAACTTCCTAGGGGCAGCCCCTAAACTTTGGAAATCCTTTTTCTCAACAGAAAAAAAAACTTCATACGTATATTCTTTCTCGACCAATAGGAAATATCGGATTTCCACAATTGTCACATTTCGGCTTATAAAACGCCTTCATCTGATTGAGTCTAAGATAACTGAAATGGACACAGTATATTTATTCAAAAAATGGTCCGAAGAAAAAAAATAACATTCTAATTTATGTTTTGAAAATGCAGAAATTGAAAAAATGGTCAGATTTCCTATTTTTCTGAATATTTGTACTTTGAGCAAATATAAACGGTGTGACACCTATTTTACTACTGAGAGGACACTTTTGCTAGCTGAAAGAATATCATTTTCATTGATGTCAAGTTGATTGACATTGTCAACCTTCTAAAAGTACAGATTCGGGCAGATGGACTCTTTTTCGCAATTACCAGGTGAGTTGCAAATTCAATAATTGGAGCCAAGCGTTATGATGTTGAACTTAGTTGTGCTTGGATTACGAGACGAGATAGAAATAACAAATGGTGATTTTATGTTATGTGCAACGTTCGTATCTCAGCTTATTTCAATGCGAAATTCTGGAATTGGATTGTACTTTCCATTGCTGATTTACAAAGGACAAGTTTATCCTAATCTAGGTTTCCTACAATTATGCTAGATAAACAACTTCTACAGTAAAGTCTGTACTTGTTTCAGAACCCAATTTAAATAAAAAATTCAAAACTTTTATAGGCATTTTTTTTGCATGCATTGTTTTTATTAAAATTCCATGGAAACTTGAGCTTTTTAACGGTGTGGGTGAAATCCGAAGAATATTACATTTGAACGCCCACACAGTAACCTTAATAAGCTCCCCAATGGAGTGAGTTTCCACGAAACTACTATAAAATATCTTCCTTCTTCAATTACATTTTTCATGTCAGGCCTCCCTTAAGCAGTTGATAAAACATTATCTACCGCCAGTTTCTTGAAAATTTGGTTTTGACAGAAAGACAAAAACAAAACTAAATTTTCACTTTGTCTAACTTAATTTTTCTGACTGTTACATAGGCTACTTGTATTAGCGCCCGATGTTAAAAATTAGCCACGAAAACCATAAAAAGTAATTTAAATTAACAAAAAAAATAATACAATGTACATTTTTATCGGACTTTTCAATTTTTTATTTTTAATTAAGTTATATATGATAAATAGATATACTATATGATTCAAATAGATTGTCCCAGTGAAAAAAGGCCGTTATTGGTTTCACCCCACAACAACCTGGAAAAAGCATTTAAAAAAATGATCTCGTCTTGTCTTTTACCACGTGCATAATCTGAGCTGCCAATTAGGCTAAAAAATCGAATATTAGGTTTGTCCGTAAAGCTTCGACCCTTTTTTTACTTTCGACACTGAATATCGATTATTTGACGATCAATCAGCTATGACCCGTTTTCATGGACAATCTATTTGAATCATATATTTGAATCAATCTATTTGATTCATCGTATATTGATAAAAAAGACATAACATATATATACAGTATGTGTTATTTTCTCTTGAGAATTCTCAAAGAGAAAATAACAATACTTTATATATGATAAAAAGACATAACATTAATTTATCTTACGTTTCACTTTATTTAAAAAAAAAAAAAAAAAATCATAAATGAGGGTGGGGGGCCCCCCATAAGTCCGCAGATTGACGTACATTTCTTCAGAGCAATATATGAAAGAAAAAAAATGTGGAAATTTATTTTCTATCTTCAATACAAGTGTTCATTCTTATAAACGTCACATTTTTTATTTTCTAAACATAACATAACTATAGTTAAAATACAAAAAAACCACTTTTCACTGTGCATCAATTTCCAACTTAACCCAACTATAGATTGTTTAAAGAAATATTAATAACTTCATTTATGGTCGAGTGTACTCCCGCTAATCAGTTTCCTAATAACTCTGCCAGGTCGGAAAATTTCTTTAATATCAAAGTTTTTTTTCCATCAAAAGTGGTAAAAATTGGCCAAAAAAGTAGAGAAAAAACAGCTTTTTTGAGATAAAAATTGACCTTAAATTGCGTTTTGATATTAAAAAAATGCCCATGACTATCAAAAGAAATGACGCCCGTACACCCACAATTTTATTGGAATTTCACAACCCATAAAATTTTTTTAAAGCTTCAGTGCCGAATGGCACTATCTGAGTGGCACAGTCAAGTGTAAAATTTCATCAACAGTTTCAAAATGATAAACGCGCGACCTACCGATTAGTTACTACGGCATGTTGACTATAGTAGCGCTATACGAGTTCTAATATGCTGATTCTGCCTGATTTTTGGAGAGTTCAAAAACCTACGAAGAAAAATGGACTGATTTGTGGGATGAAATTTCATAATTTTGTTTTTACCACAATGTAGCAGGGTTGACGCGAAAGATAGCAGAAATAAAATTTGGTCAAACAATGCGGAAAATTTTTCATAATGCTTTTGATTTTTTTCAAAATTTTCCGTTTTCAAAGATGAAAATTTTAAATGAGCTGACATATATTATTTTGGTAGTCTAACGATAATTAGGCACAAATAAATAAACTAAACTAAATCATTTCTGAGTTATATTGACTTCAATCGCCGGGGTTTATGCCACCCCTTAGAGTCTTGTCGAGTAAACTATGGAAGGAGATGTGAAGTTTAACAATAAATGAGTTATTATGAATTTAATTATATGAATAACTTATCAGGAAACATTTGGAAATTTATGATATAAGATTAGATGAAGAGACATCTTCCAATGACTGGGACAATAGCGAGGAAAAAACACAGGTTGATAATTTCTAATAAATTTGGCTTTCAAACATGGTGATCAGATTATCTCGAAATTGATTTCGAACTCAAGTTTTATAAAGAAGGGTTGACAAAAAACTATTAAAGGCTATTAACGTCATTTTAAAATTTCGTTGTTAATCTCTCACGATAAGTGTGTACCGTTGAATTTTTCGAAAAAAAGTTATTGGATGCTGATGGAACTAATCATAACCTTATTGCTACACAATTTTGGAATCAAACTGCCAGCGCGACAAATGTTTCCTTGTTTTGTGAACCAGAACTGAAAGCAGAATTTGTTTCACCGTTTATTATTATGCATGAAGAAAGTCGAAATATTTAACACTTTTTAATAACCAGTATTATGTCCATTGATGTGGCTAATTAGGGCAGCCTCAGACAACCTAGAAACCAGGGTCTGTCTCAACATCGAAATAGTACAAAACATCATTAAAAGGCGCTGAAAATGTCCGATTTTTGAGTCTTTTACATGACCATTTCTCGCCAAACTAGCAAAGTTAATATTCTAAAGTCATTCAGTGACTTACAGAACCAACCTTTTGCAATCAATTTCCAACATTACAGAAATTTTGATTACAATCGGACCACGCTCATTATTGATTATTTAATAATTATTTATTTATATAATTATATATTATAATAAAATTTAATAAGCGTCCCCCAAGAAACACTAATAAACTATCTTCTCTGTCAATTTTAGATAATATTTTGAGCTTTTTTGTTTAGGCTACAAAGCAACAATAAAACAACTTCTTCACAAGATTTTTTTCAAATTACAGCTTATGCTTTTGACGGGCCAGAAAGCCCAAAAAACGAAAAACCGAAATTGAGAGCCCCGCTAATAAAAGCTATCTCCTACCACATGTTAAACATCTGACTTCCAGTTCATGCTTTTAATGGAAGCTGAAAAGTGTTTTAACAATTAATTCATGTCATTTTTTAGAATTCTTTATTTGGCGTCTTTTGGGGCCAATATCAATATATTTCATTTGTATGCTGAATTTTGCAAAATCTCTAACCACCAAAAATATTGGAACTTGATAAAAATGTTCAAAACCATTTTTTAGGCTGTACTCTAATTCAACTTGGAGGCGTCAAAATAGACAAAAAATAATCGGGTTTTTCAAAAAAAAACGAATTTTTCATAATTTTTTGTTTTTTTCGTCGTTTTAAAAGCAAATTTTAAAAAAAAATAACGTGAAAGTTTGTTTGTATTGCTGCTACAGAGAAAAAATGATGTAAATTGAAGGACGAGATTGTTTGTGAGACAAAGTTTCTTCTCTAAAAAATTTTGGCGAATAAAACCTGGCCAGTTTGGGTCTAAGAAATCACGTAGTTAAATGTCAAAATCGACACCACACTCTATTTAAGAGTCAGCTTTTCCATACCATGTTCTACCGAAAAGAGTTCGAAACCAATTAAATTGGAAATTCCTATGTTACTACTTCACTGGTTTTGATAACGCTAAAATTGACTTTTCTCAATCGTATTATTGAATTTTTTTTCAAATTAAATATTTTTTGCCAGAACTTTTTCAGTCACATTTTAACACCCCTAAATTCGTTGTTCTCATGACGAAAGTTCTCAAATATACTGCCGAAAAGTTTTTTTTTTTCCATTTCCCCCACTCCTGCATGTCAACATACCTTACTAGAGCTTTTTATTTCCGAATCGTGAATGTCCACAAGTGGATTAGATAAGGAGTTTTGGTCTAGAATTGGAGCGCCAGTTGGTTTTGGTTGGACCTTGGCGTGGTTATATTATGCTTTAAATGCTAGTATGGAAGGAGGAGTTTAATACTTAAGAACTTTTTTAGTAACCCATGTAGTTTTGTCCCTGCTGAGAAGGGAACAAGATTTCCGATCATACCGGAAATTGACCGGTTAATATTGAAAAAATCCGTTTTGAGAAAAGCTTACATGGTTTTCGAAGCCAATTTTTTGGCAGTTAGTACAAGAAAATATAGAAACTGTTAATTTGACCCTTTAAAAGATTTTATATGGCAAAAAATGAGTATCAAAATCTTTCTCTTGAAAAACTACGCAGGTTGGTATATTTTTAAGAAACAGGTCTTCTGGGCTAGAGATAAACAACCTGTAATCTGATTTTCTGAAAGGTGTCAAATTACAAACATTTTTTTGGCAAAAAGTTTGTTGGCTAGTACGAAGCTTGTTTCAGATTAGAAAAATTTATGCCTCTCGAAGGTGGCGGTTTTCTCAGGGTACCGGTGAAATCAAAAAAATTATTATTAAGTTATAATTAATAATCAACTTAAAATTAAAGTTCCCGATCTTCAAAAATTCTCGTGACAAATTTATTTTATACGATTGAGCCTCCCCAGTTTATCAATAAATTAAATTGACAAATAATTTAGACTCAAAAGGTATTAGATGGATTCAGCGACTTTTACGATTATGATATTGTCAGCGTTCAGTGTTGGAGCTACAAATTTATGACATAAGGATCAATTTGGACTTCCTGCGCATCAATTAGGTGCTATGGAGCACTGGGGACTAGTACTATATGGACTTGGAATGGAATATATACAGGAAAATAGGTCTAGAGAAATTCCTAATTTGCCTTTGAAAAAACAGTCCTCGCCCCTAACTGGACATCTCCCTGAGGTTGGATTGATATCCCCTATTCACACTGTTTGTAAATTTCCGGCCCTTCTACTTAAATAAACACACTACGTTTCATAATCAGGGCCGGCGATATTTACAAAA
Organism: Oikopleura vanhoeffeni; assembly: GCA_004367855.1. NCBI lineage: Eukaryota > Metazoa > Chordata > Appendicularia > Copelata > Oikopleuridae > Oikopleura > Oikopleura vanhoeffeni. Next base: position 16,513 of record SCLH01001533.1, on the reverse strand, counting down.
GTGTGAATAAGGGATATAATTCGTATAAAAAATTCCAAATTTTGTTTCAATATTTTTCAAAGTTTTCATTAAATTAATTTTCAAGTATTCGTGCGTTGAAATTATAAAATAAGAATGTGCAGTCATGTAAGCTTTGCTGGAAACTTATAAAGGGTGCGGTTTACAGATGACGCCTCCAGATAAGATAAACTAGTTGCTGGTGTTTTTGGCAAAAATAAGGTGATGAAAGTTACAGAGAACGCTGCGTAGATGAAAATATCAAATTTCAAAATTTATGGGTAAAAATAAGCGTGATAAATGTTACATTGACGCTGAAATAAGTTTCAAAATAGTGGCTGGTTTTTTGTTAAAATAAACGTTTAAAGTTTCGAAGAAAAAAGTTCAAATTATTCATAAATTTACGTGGTTTCGAAAACATATTCAAATAAAGTTTGCAAGATTTTAAATTTTGTTAAAAAATTTTTAAGTTGTATTTGAGGCAGTCTCTTAGATGTATGTATCAGTTATAACGTCCCTAACTTATATTTATGATTATATTTATGAGATCCTTCAACTTTCGAAACATAGTTGTTTCATATTTGTTTGAAGAATTTCCTTGAATTATTAATCCGAAAATAGCACAATGCCTAAGCACATAATTAAAACTTTTTTTTTTTTTTTACCAATTTAGATTTATGTGATTTAAAAGAAAGCTAATTTCAATTACAGTTATTTTCAAAAAACAATATTATAAGGCTGTATTAAATTGTGTTAAAATTTTATTTAAAAACTTCATCAGCACTTGTATTTAAATTTAATTAAACTTTCAAACTTAATCTTGAAATTAATTTTGATCGACAAATGTAGCTTTGAAGCAAAACGCATGGATGTCTCCTTACTGGTTTACCAAATTCCGACATATGTACAACTTTCCAGGGGTCGGTATTTGTACCCATTAGGGCGATAACTGTAAATGTTTAATTTTTAATACTCAAAACAATTTTCATGAAGATAATAAAGAAGTCAGTTTTTTATTAACCTTTTTGTAAAGATATTGATCAATTTAAAGAAGAAAGCGTAACTTTTGTGCTAATTGACTTGCTCATGAATTGCAAACACCAATGGACTTGGACAAATTAATCACTTGCCAGGTTGGTGGGTATGAATTACTGGATCAATGAAGCTTTCGCCACTATTGGGGTTATTTAGGTTTAAGGGAAAAGATTAAGCATTGAAATGATCTAGTAGAAAAAATGAATTAAAAGTCAATTAGTTGTATTTCATATTCCTTTCAAGCTTGTATGCCAACTAAGAAGGAACCCTTTCTTGACCCCAAATTTGGCCAATCGTCTTTTTTTGTCCTTACTATTATTTAATATGCCTTCGGTGGGGTCAAGAAAAGGTTACCTTCTCTGACCCCAAATTGGTCTGAATGGAAAATATGTTTTTGAAAAACGCAACGTTCATGATTATGAGTCATAAGGGTGCGTGTGAGGAATTTCACGACTGCACTAGAGCCACAGTGATAAGCATAACTTTTGCTGGCATTAAGTAGGTTCAGTACCGGGGGATGTATATGAGGACCTCAGCCCCTCAGTACGGATTTTTTTTATTATTGAACCGATCGGTATAATAACAAACAAAAAATCGATAATTAAATCACCTTTATTAGCGCGTTTCAAAGGCCCGAAGGTTGTATTTTCATACTCAAATTTGTGACCACTTGGTGGCTCCAAAAAAAATTTCATGTCGGAATCAGCTTTTTTTGAGGAAGTTTAACCTCATCACTCAGAGAATGCCGCAATGAGGAGTTTTTTTTCAAATAAGTCGTCCGCGGTACTGACCATACTTTATGCGCCATTAGTAACTTCAGTAAACCTATTTCTTGATCCCACAATTAGCTCTAAATAAAGAATTCGGATTCAGATCAATTTGGGGTCAAAGTCTTGACCGTCAATGAGCAGGTAAACCTATTTCTTACCCATTTTGCGGTCGGAGATTATACCGACTTCAAATAACAAGGGGGTAGACAGTTAACTGTCGACTTTTCCAAAATTATCATTATTTTAAAATTTCCGGAAATTTTTTGCAAGCAATTTCGACAATTTGACACCTACAATAGAGCACTCAGCGGTTTTTAGTTAAACTTTCAGGCAGATTTTTTTTGTACATGCAGGTTGTCACCTTCAATTAGGGTGGAAACTACGGAAATTTTGGAGTATCGATCGTGTTTGGTTAATCATTTTCGTCATTAAATTTTAGTTATTATTATTTATTTTCATTGTCGGCATTATAAAAACTTCAAAATTTCAGTCCCACATTTCCTTTCGCCGTTTATGCTAAAGTCTTCATTTAACACCGATTTTTGTTAACTTTATTGGAAAAGTGGACATTTTACGACTAGCCCGAATAAGACACCGAATAATCAATAAAGTTTGAAATTACTTGTCTTGGAACAGTTCAAGGAAAATTTTCTTTTGGTAGAAAAAATTTAACGCTAGTTTATGTTAACAAAACGTTCTCTAATTTTAACATATATTGCGTTAATTCCTTTTTGATCCAAAGTTGCCTGCTGCGCGCACATCATAACAATAAAAGTAATGTGGTTATGCTCATACGATAGAGTCCATACCAAACAATAAGAAATCCTTATTTTGATGATTGATATCGGTTTCACAGATTTTCAAACATATTTTTTCCTGATAGGTTCTCACGAAGAATTCAGTTTTCTATTAAAATCTCATATGTCGAGATTCTTATAAAAAATCTTGTCAAGATGGATAGAAACCTGAATGGAATTATGGAAAATGAGTTTGTTGACTATGAATTTTTGGGCCGGGCTAGAAGAAGATGCGAAATACTGATGTCGAGGACCCGATGATTAATAAAGAAATAACGAAAATCTTGAAGTTTGGAAACGTCCATTAGAAATTTGCATAATCAATTCGATTTCCATCGCATACTCTAAGGAGGAAGTATTTTGAGGTTCAGTTTTGAAACGTAAAAATCATTTCAGCTAATTTTAGGCTTCACGATTTTTGAGGAGATAAGTTACAGATTCTGAACTCGATTATGTCTTAATTAGGTAACGGGTGGTTCTCGGAAAATTAAATGACTCAGAAAATTAAAATTAAGATAGGATTAAAAAATGTTTAGGAATCGTTGGAAACCCGTCAAAATTTGTACCCTTCCCCACAGATTTGTTTGGCTTCCATAGCAGTTGATTTTACGAAAAACCCTCAAACTAAGTGGAAACTTATTAAATAATGATTAATGTTCCAGCTGCTAAAAAGATCATGAAATTGTTCGTTAACAAAACGTTTGAACATCATAAGTGTAAATATACAGGCGTTTATATCAAAATTTAATTATTTGCAAGAATTATTTTGGGATTAGGTTCGTTTACGAACAAATTGAAGGATTTGTGATTTCATGAAATAATTTGTCTTTCAGAATGATTGATGTATGTTATTGAGAAAAAAGATTGGCAATTTGGAATGAAAAATTATCTTCAAAACAATCAATTGTCCATCACGGACGGAAATATTTATCTGGAGTAAGTTGACGGAAAATGATAGTTTATTTTATTTGTTTCATTTCAATGAGCGCCCGCTTGATCTTCTGTTTTTCTGGGACCTTTGACTTAGGTTGGTGCCACCACGAATTGTTTTTGTTTATTTTATAAATTTTTATGGAGAATAGTTCTTGTCACTGAAAAAAAGGCCGTCACAAAGATAATCGAACGCGACTCATAATGAGACGGTGGAATATGATGAAGTAATTCATGTTTTCACATCAATGCATTTGTAGTACAAACTAATATCCGACTAAAAACTGTTTTTTTATCAGAGCTATGGATGATGCAGTTAAAAGATATGAAACCACCAACTCCTGAATGGGATTTACCACAAGACAAGACTTTCACTCAAACTTTTGAAGCTTGGGTGAAGCAAATCGGGATACCCAGTTATGCAGATTGAAAAAAAAAGTAATAAACAATGGTGAAACTGCCTAACAGAATATAAGTCAAAGTCGGTTATCTTGCATATGGTCAGGGTTGCGCCAAGTAAAATTCGGCCAAATAGATTTCGCTTTATTTAACAAAATTTGAAGTTCAAAACAAAAACATTGCATGTAGAATCTAGGATAGATTCGATATTTATCTTTCTATAATATGTACGGGGATTTGTTCAGGGATAATAAGAGACCGGAAGGAAGAAAAATGGGGATATTTCCAGCGTGTTCGCTTAAAAAATTTTTTTTCGTTTTGTTCAAATTTTTTCCAAGAACTCAATTTAACCCTAATTTTTGGGGAAAAAATCCGCAACTCAATTTTTTGACTTTTTGATTATTTTTAGGAATTTTTCTTAGAAGTTGTAAAGAGATTGTTCGAGACAAAAGATCCCAATTTTCTCTGGATGTGAAAGTAATTCTCCTGCATTATGGGCTTTTCCAGGAAAAATTTCCCTTGTTGTTTTCTCAAACAATTTTTTACATACTGTACGTCTTCGGCCTAAAAGTTTCCTGGATGTGAAAGATGAACAATAACGGTATATAATATACGGTTATATTCGATATCGAAAAAAATCTATTTAATAAACGATAGAAATTTTAAATTAACATTATTCTGAAGTTCATAATTCTGAAACCTTGAAGCGAAAAAAATATTTCTGAAAAACGTATTTTTCATACCTTTAAGGGGGGCGTTCGTCGGTGTTTAAGGGTTCTTCAATAGCCAATTGTCGCAAAAGTACAAATCGTTGGACCAACGTTTACCTCTCTTTGATATCATTTAAACACCAAATCTTGCATCCTAAAAAATCCGAAAGTGATGGGATGGCTCGTCCAATCAGAAACGTGGCTTACAAAGTGAAAAAATCAATTTTATTTTTAAATGTATCTCCTCCCTGAGTTTTCACAGTTCACAATGATACATTGATTTAACTGTAACCGGAGAAAACAGTGGCAACTGCTGCGCAGAGTTTTTGGAAAAAAATCTTTTATTTTGGCTTCAGAATTCCCAAAAACATTATTTGCACCCTATGTCAACTTAGTGCAAAATACTTTGCGACGAGCCATCGTCACTTTTCGATTTTTTTAGGATGCAAGATTTTTGTTTTTAAATATATCAAAGAGAGGTAAAATTTGTCGTCGTGCAACGATTTGTACTTTTGCGACAATTCGCTATTGAAAACCCCTTAAAATGCGACGACCACCCCTTAACCTCGGGAACTCTTTTGTTTTTTCCATGTTGACATTGCATTTTGTACTCCCGTGCTGCAACGACATCAGCACAGCCCGTTAAGTTATCCCAGAAGCAGTTTTAACTACGAGTTGGAATATTCCGGTTCCAGTAATGACATTCAGGTTGGTGTTAAATTTACAGTGGGATGTTCCGTCAGATGGGTAAAAACTCTTTTCATTGTTGGAGAAAGCCGGGAAAAACTTTTGGATAGATCCAGAATCTCAATTTTCATGAGAAGTCAATTTATGGAAAATAGTGGGGACTTTAGTAAAGCCATGAATAATGTAATTGAGGATACAAGAAGGCGTTGAAAATTTTCACCGAAAATGCCAAAAACAGCAAAAATGGAAAAGGAAACATATTCATGATATTATTTTTATTCAATTGTATATCCCTTATTCACACTTTTGTTAATATTGCCCGGCCACTACCTTACTTTAAAAAACACACTACGTTTCCCGAATCACGGGCCGGAGTATTTAACAAAAGTTTGAATAGGGGTATTAATTTGCGAATTATTCATTCATCATCACTTACGGTAATGTGTTGAAAACAGGAAAAATCATGCAGTTCAAAAAAAACAACCCATACTTTTCTCAATTATTTATTGAAATTTTCCACCTAACATCCAGTTATTTGCAAAGACCTGAAAATTTCCACAATTCTCTGACCAGAAGCTATTTATGACCAACAATATTTTACCAATTTACAGATCTCGATTATGAGAATATGTTACACATTATGGAAACAACCAAGTTTATTAAGGAGTTGCTGAAGTTAACTGCATGAACCAAAACATTGGTCCAGTCTTGGCAGCAGCGAGATGGGATATTGAGAAGGATAAAAGAAATAATTATATTGAAAAAATAATCAATTAATAATAAATAAATAATAATATATAATATTTATAATAATTTAATAATTTACCTACATAAGACATCTATTAATGCGGACAATGGATACAGTACTTTATCAACCCACAAATTAATGCAATTTTCCAGTAATGCTGCTTTGTACACATCATATATGGGAAGCCTTGCAGCACCAGCAATTCAAAAATATTTCCCTTCATATCAGGTATAAAAAATGTTTTATTTGAAAATGCAATTTTAAACTTTAATTAATGACATTATTTAATGTTGAATTACTAGTTCTAAGTATTATTCAAAAAAATTATGATTCCAACAAAAAATTGTATCCCAAGAAAAAACTATACAAATTTTAAGGGGGTGGCATAAGTCCAGAAGATTGGTAATTTTTTTCTGAGCAATATCCCTTTAACACCTTTTGGATGATTTGAGAGATGTGGGTTGAGGGAGCCAATCCTAACACTCCTAAGACCTCTTCTAGCCACTCATGAGGCCGCTTTCTCTTCTTTTCAGCCCACATCTCTCAAATCATCCAAAAGGTGTTAAAGGGATATATGAAGGAAAAAAATGTGGAAATTTATTTTTTATTTTTTATCTTCAATAAAATTGTTCATTCTTGCAAACGTTCACATTTTTTTTCTAAACATAACTAAGTATATCCCTTTATCACTTTTTGGTAAGAATGCGTAGCCACTACTCCTTTAAACATGTGATTTTAACGTTGTGGCTACGCATTCTAACCAAAAAGTGATAAAGGAATATGTAAAAATATAAAAAAACACTTTTCACTGTACATTCATTCCCAACTAAACCCGACTACAGTCCCTACCTCCTTAAAGCGCATTTTGAGTTTTTTAAATCTGTCCCTTTAAGGATTCATAAGGGAATAAAGGCGCTTTAAGGAGTCGGAGCATTTTTTCCAGTGAAAAACCACTTTTCTATGAATTTTTTCAAAAGTTTTTTAATCAGAAGAAAATTTGCAATCAGATCCTTATGAGTAAATGTGTTTGCAGCGATTGCTTTAATGCTTAATTTTCAGTTGAAAACTTTCAAAAAATATTTTTTT
>SCLH01001532.1:43781-57574 GCA_004367855.1 Oikopleura vanhoeffeni | reverse complement strand
AATGGCAAAATGACGTAATTTTCTTGAAAATTGGCATTTTTTCAATATTTGTAACGTCTTTATCAACATGATGCCAAAACTTTTTTTTTGTTTCTTGGCATGTCATATGTGCGCCTGGACGAGAGCTATCTTTATGTAATAGTCGCAAAATTTCCGCAACGCGATTTAGCAGTGATTTATGGCAAAATGACATAATTTTCTTGAAAAATGGCATTTTTCAATATTTGTAACGCCATTATCTTCTAAAATAATGGTTCAAAAAAAATTAACTTATCGGCGTTGGAATCGCAAGATTTAAACAAACAGGACTATAGCCATAATTCTATTTTTTGGTGAGGTCGATTTTTGGGCCAATGAGAACCTTTGCTTTTTTCGAAAATTTTCGAAATTTGAAAAAAAAAAATTTTGGTCTCCAAATTTTTCTGCACAAAATGTATTTTTTCGTTTATTCATAACTATCACATAACTCAAATGGCTCATTTGCTGTAACACCCTAAGGCCCCTTTTTGTTTTAATTATTAATCTAAAATTTACAAAAAAAACACGTTGTTTCAACTTTCAGAATACATTTTTCTCATGGCTCAACCACTAGTTTTTGACCAGACAACTCTTACAATCGATGTGTAATTGTTAATTATTTGTATCTGGTAACCCACATTGTGGTGTTTTATTGCTGAATTAAAATCATCAATATAAAATTTGACTAGTCAACAATTTAACATATTTGCAATAAATTTTTTTCCTTAGTATTTTTTTAAAAGTATAATTTTGCGTTTCAAATAAACGTGCAAAAAGTTAATTTGAAAAATTGGACTTCAAAAGGCCGTTTGATCTCCCAAATCCGCAGTCCTTGTTTGGCATTAAACATAAACATTTCGATGTGTTATATATGTAGGGGGGTATAATAAGCAACATTTCCGATTTTGGGGTTGGTTGAAAACCGTCTAGTCAAGATTTTTTTACTATAAAAAATATAACAGAGAAGAGAATAGCGAAACTACAGAAGACTGGAAAACGTGGAGGATTTAAAAAAAGGCCCCAGTTACCACAAATCGCCCCAGTTATTTGGGAGGCCATTTTGATATAATAGAAACTTTTTATTATTTTTTTTTAGGTGGTAGAATATCAAATTCAAGAATTTTCTAGATAGTTACCAATTTTGGGAAAATATTTTCCTTAAATTATCGTTATTTTAACAAAATGACATTTTGTGCCTGCCCAATGCATAGCAAAATGTACGGTCATTATTTTTTGGATTCTGGATTTTCAGCGGGCTCAGAAAACGGTTTCTCAGCACAGAAATGGGCACCAAAACCGCTTCCAAGAGCTACCCCACGGGTGAGACCACGGGTTGTTCAAAAGGTTGGTCAAAGAGTTTTTCAAAACGTTGTTCAAGGGAGTGTCTCATCGAAAAGATATCAACAAATTAACCAAAAAAATGACCAGTCAAAATATCATAATATAGGTCGGCCCCGGGAGCGTGCCAGTATTCGACTTTATGTCACTACCAGTTCGGATGATGATGGAGGACAGCGACAAGCTCAGAGAACTCGAGGTACGTTTTTGACCCAAATTTTTAAAGGGGGTTGTGGGTGTAAAATATTTGAAATTTGTAATTTAATTAGCGATAACTGTCAAAACAGGCTAAAATATAAAAATTCAACTAAATAAAAAAGTAAAAGAATCTCCACCACGTGTGTGGTCGGCCAGCTTGATTAAAATGATGCTCAATGCGTGACGATGATTGGCTGAGCTGAACTATTTTTTGTTTTATCATATTAGTTTCGGTCAATCAGCCGTATATATTATTCCCGCCAAATTAAGCCTAATTTGAATTGAACTTCACGACTGCATTCGGGGTGGAGATTCATATGTTTATAGGTTTACTAAATTGAAATCGCCAAAAGTCCTTTTTTGCAAAAATAATTCGTGCTATTTTTTTGACGATTCTTAAAATAGAATTAGCTCACCGTTTTAAATATGGATGCCCAATTCGAAAAAATATAACATGAATTTCAAAATTCTTGCAGAGAACTTGCATTTTACATCCACAATCTCCTGAAAATGGGTAGTATACCGTAGGAAAAGGTGGCTAACGAAAATTTTGCTTTAAAATTGACCTCTTCGGATCCGAAATTGGGAGGTATTTTTTGCTCAGTAAAGTTGCTTTGTTGAAAACAGTAAAAAATACAGTCAATTAATACAGTAAAATTGCTTTTTTCTTTGAATTTGATGAAAATTTTCAGAAAATTTGGTGGCCAAAACTTATTGCTTCCAGTAAAACTTTGAAAATTTATAGGGTTCATAAGTTGAAAGAAAAATAACCAGCTATATCTTAAATCCAGGAAGAGGGCCCATTATTAGTAAATAAAATTGGAATTTTGGCTGTATTCACTGAAAATGGGCCCTCTTCCCAGATTTTAGATATAATAAATGAGGATATTTTCTCCTTCAGAATTATATTCGCGTTTGACGCTGATTTTGTCCGCAAAATTAATTGCGCATATTTTGCGAGGATTTTCAGCCCGGCCTGCCAGGGTAACATTATTTCATTTCGGGCCTGTTTCAGAGGGTTGTCTTATCAGAAAATTGAAATTTACTGTGCGGACAACATAAGGGTCAATCGCGAACTTGTATTCAAAAGACAGGAAATCCCCTTCTAAGATATATGAATGAAATACAAATATTGACCCTTGACTCTTATTTTCGACAAAGAGTCACTAAGTAAATCAACTTAAAGAGTTCTTAAATTTAAAAGAAAAATTTAAATTTTCAAAAAACTGACATTTTTTCGAAAATTGTTGAAGGTTAAATTTTTCAACGAAAAAATAAACTTAAAATTTTCAAATTTGATTACATTCGAATTCATCTACCAAACATTTTTGTGTGTATGATTTTCATCAGCTTTCTTCACTTCAATTTTTGAACTTGAAAATAAATCACTCAAATTTGAACTTCATAAGCATCATATTTTTTCAGATGCCCCCACCGAACATCAGCGAAAGCAGGAAGAGTCCAATCGTATGAAAAAACACTTGGAAAAGCTCCAACGTGAAATTCAAGAGGCTCGACACTCAAAATCCGACAAAGAACGACAATTACTCTCTGCTCAAGATAGAGTTAAAAAAATGCAGAGTGCCATGTCTAATGGATTATCCGAAAAGGCTGATCTTGAGCAAGAGCTCATCAGGCTCAGAGAACAGCTCAGATCCGGAAGAAGCAATACTTCTAGAAATGTTTTGGTTTTACAGACTAGAATTTCGGAAATGGATAATAGAATCGGCGATGATAAAAGGGAGCTAGAATTATCAACAGAAAAGGTATTTTTCACTTATTTCTCCAAAAATTTCATTCTACATACATATTATGTACATATTTTGGGGCTATTTTATTTGCCCAAATCAACGTTCTAAGAATGACAAAGCTTAATTGGGAGGAGAATTACGCCAAAATTAAATCTAAGTTCAACTCCCATCAGCTCTGTTGTGTTTTGAAACACAGCAACTAAACAAAGGTGCGCCATTACTTATGTAACATCAAGCATAAGTGAGGGTTAAGAATACTGACTTATTATTTTTATTATGAAACACAATTTCTAACGTTTCGATTTATTTATCATTCTCAACGAATAAGTTTTTATTACGTTTCAAGTTCAAAAACTTTGAAACATGCATGATAAGTAGAATAATTTTCTCAATATTGTGCGAAAAATATTATAAGTTATAAAAATTTATAATACTCGCGATTCAAAAGCTTGAAACATGCATGATATTGAATAATTTTCTCAATATTGTGCGAAAAATATTATAAGCAAATCTTATTTTTTGTCGCGTTTTTCACTCAAATAGTCAAAAAATATTTTATTTCATTATAAGAAAAAAAATCAACGCAATCAATCTCGGGCATTGGTCAACTTTTGCTCTCTTTTCTCAAGATGACTCCTAACTCCAAATAAATACCTTCCCCCAAAAACACCGACTTGGTTGTATGATATTCCTAAGCTACCTGAGTGTTTAAAACACTGTGTTTTGTAGATTAAATAGTTCGATTAAATAGGACAATTTGAAATAAGAAATTTCATAACTCAAAAATGGGTATCGACGTTTTTAAGCTATCTTGTAGAGAATTTTTTTCTGGTCATTTTAAGAAGTAGAATTTTTTTTGGTTTTGAGGTTTGAAAAAAACGGTTTAAAGGTGCGAAAAGTGTCTTTTAGTCCTCGGGTTCTCATGGAAGTTAAAATATCGAAATCACAAATTAAATAAGCTGAATCGACAGCGAAGGATTTTCTCAAGGGTGATTTTTAGTTGCAACGTTATGGGATGTACCGGCTGGCCAAAATTAACCGGTAAAGTATAGCTTCCGGTACCGGAAGTGATATTTCAATGATTTACATGTACCAAAAGATGCGCAATTATTGGTTAATTTGAAACAATATTATAAACTAGGGGTTATAAGTGACCACAAAGTGCCGCTAAAGGGGAATTTGTATCATGGGAAATTACCACTTACGGTTTTTATTCAGGATATAAATTCTCTTATGGCGCCACCTTTCGGTCACTTATAACCTCTAGTTCATAATACCGTTTCCAGAAAACCGATAATTGCGCATCTTTCGGAACATTTAAATCATTGAAATATCACTTCCGGTACCGAAAGCTATACCTTACCGGTTAATTTTGACCAGCCGGTATATCCGATAACGTTGCAATTAAAAATCATTTTGGAGAAACCCTTCGCTGTCGAGTCAGTTTATTTTATTTGTGATACCGCTATTTGAACTCCCGTGCGAACCCAAGGACTAAAAGGTCACTTTTCGCACCTTTTAACCCTACAAAGCATATTAAAAAAAGTTTCACCGAGGCACAATAGCCTTTCAGGAGGCTATTCTTTGAGCGTTGTTTACAGAAAACTCTCATGAGATCAACCGTCAATTTTTCCTTTATGATCAAGTTGAAGAGTTAAATTTTGGGATTTTTTTTTCATATTTTAGAAATTGTATGTTTAATTTTAGAAAAAAAAGGTTTGAAAAGCAATGTATGTTTATCTTAATAACTGCGCAGTGATCTGTTCTACTCAATACTTATGTCTGATTGACTATATCTGTTGAGAATCAAGAAATATTTTCAAATAAGTTCAAAATATTCATGAAAAAATCACGTTTTTTTATGAAATTATTTGATTATCATTACAATTTTAACTCTCAAAGAAATATTTTTGCTCCAGATATGTGCAGAAGACTAATTTTGCTTGCGGATTGTAAAACTTAAGCGAAAAATCTTCTTTTAATCAAATCGTCATAAAATTTGAACCTATTATCCGAAAAAATTTTAAGAAATATTTTTAGATTCACATTGTTGAATTTCAAAATGTATCTGAAGGAGAAGTTTCTGCAATAATTTTTTTCGTCATTTTTGACTGATTTAAAGTGGCTTTCAAAAGGCTATATGCCTCGGAGGGTTAACCGTTTTTTTGAAAAAATCTCAGAACCAAAAAAATCCTGGGTGTTAAAATGACCAGAAAAAATACTCTACAAGAAAGCTTAAAAACATCGCTACCCATTTTTGAGTTTTGAAATTTCTTATTTCAAATCGTCTTTAGATATTTGCTTTTAGCATTAATTATTTATCTTCTACTTAAATGTTTGAATTTTCATAAAAATATTTTTCAATAGATTGATGATCAGATAAACTTGAGCATGTTTTCACTCCGAGTAGGCTTCTAACCTATTCAAAAGAAATTGGTTCTATTTATGGTTTTTCGTCACATTATTATGGCTATAATACGGTTACTGCGGTTACATACATGTATATTCTATATTTAACAAGAAACGAAGTGACAGGATTTACCAATTCAATTTGACCATAAATTTAGACCAAGCGTTATTCATAATTGAAGAAAATTCACTTTTTAAGACAGTTACCACAGATCGCCCCAGTTTTTCGGAAAGTTTTTGTTGGACTTGTTGATAAAATGGGAAATTGAACGTTATTTCTACGAAAATTTGTATTTTTTTAATGTAACGAAAATGTATTAAATATTTACTATCTTTAAATTAACCCCTGGTCCAAAATGTATGTTTGAGTTTAGCGACTTTTATTTACATAAAAAGTAACAGGAAAATTAAGCCGATTTTCGTCCAAAATTTGAAACCAAACATTTCTAACCTCATGTAAGATCCGATATTGGCAAAAACGAAATTTGTTCATTTCAAAATTTGCGGCGTTTAATCTCTAATTTGTATATTTCTGTTAGATTTCCTATCAAAAATAGTGGAATTTGGCTCATGCAACTTGTTCAAATTTCAAGTTGTAATTCACAACAATACAACTATTAAGTTCAGTTATTACATACTGAGCCCTAGTCACGTGACCGGTTTCATCAGTAAATTAATCAAAGTGACCGTGACAGGGTCACAAAACTAATCAACTTTTGTTTTGTGAACCAGCATGGGGTCACTCAGCAGCATTTCAAAGTCCAGTTTTAGTTTGAAATTCAGTTATAAGGTGAAATTCAAAATGGTCCAATTTTTTTTATTTCAGAAACTTTAATAAAATTTTAATGAGAATTTTAAGATCGCCCAGTATCAAGCCGAGCTAACTGGAAATCGACGTACAGGAGAACGTTTAGAAAAAGCGAAACAAGATTTAGAAGAGCAACTGAATCAACTTACGATTCAACTCATGTCAGAACGGAAAGAATTGAGATCGCTACAACTTGAAAATGTTCGTTTAGAAAATGAATTATCAGAAGCGTCTCAGAGACTTGAAAACCAAGCGGCGAGTTCTAGACGGACAGAATCGGATCTACAAAAAGAAGTCAATCAACTAATTGAGACTCTTAGAGATGAAAAGGAACAGTATCGAATGATAATAATATTAGGCATTTGATTATCGTCGACCGATGAAAATTTTGTTTGCAAAAATATCAGATAAAAATGACTTTAATTTTATGTCTAGTAAACGAGGTTTTGAACTGTTTTTTTCTACACACCATAATGTTTAGATTAAAAAACAAGTTTATTCATTATTATCCCCGAGTCACTTTAAAAACTTATTTCCTATTCTTTTAACAGGCAAATACGTTTTTAAAGTGACCCGGGGATAATAATGGATATAGAGAGATGAAATTATAGCATTTATATAATCTCTGAAACCTAACCAACTGACGTAAGAATATTTCCATTATTTTATCTACTATTTGGGCCTACGCAATTCTATTATTTAACGTCATCCGCCTTCGTCTTGCGGGCGTGTAATGACACCTTTTTTGCGGGAATAACATTCAGGTGGGGGTACATTAAATTCAATATTTTTTTCTCGGAAAACTTTAAGGGGACTGTAGGAATACTTGCCGTAACGTATTCAGACATTTGTGTACACTTTGACGTATTGTGAGAACTGTGTTTCTTAATACACCCCTAGTCATAATCACAAATCCTTGCCCTCTGATTGGCCAATAGAAAGCTTCTCGAACATTATTGTTAATTCCTAGGATTTAATGTAATGTCTCTTTTTTTTCGAGCACATTTAGGGGACTGTTTGATATGATATTGAGTTCTACAATACCGGCAATGTACTATGCAGATTAGCCGAACAAACTGCACAACGTAAATTCTGAATTATGCTTAGGTAGCACTTTAATTGTTACCGAAAATGTAATTATGGCTAATTTCAAAGTTTTGATGAAAATCATTTCGATAGTAACAAAAAAATAGCTGGACTTCAAGCTGGGCAATAAAAAGTAATTCAAAAGTTTTAAAAGAGCTCTAAAATATTGTTTTGTCAATATATTGTCTCATCCTCATTTTGGCCGAGGATAATTTCTTTTACAACCCTGCTCAAGGGAAATCTTAAAATCGCATCAATGGCATATCCGATCACAGCTTGATATCACTTGTTTCTGATATTGCATTATTATCATAAACATTAAATATTAATTATCTTGGATAATTTATTAAACTAACGTTTGCGAAGACACCAGAGCTACTATAAGCTTAACCCCACCTGCAAGAGCGTGTTTCAGAACACAGAGACCAAAAATTATTTATGGAAATGTCATTTTGGCCGGCGGATATAGGAACAGACCCCCGATAGTTCCCCTATTTTTTAATTTCAAGAATTTTGGTGAGTTCTAGAAATTTCTCATCAGACCGGAAATGCATTATTTGGATGCAATTTTTTTAACGCAGTAAACAGTACTGGAACAAGATAATGATCTACAAAATACTTACTAGAGTGACTTTTGAGGGAAAACTTTGGCATATTAATTTTGACACTCGGCGCTACCTGGTGGTGGAAAAAGCTATTTCGCTATATTTGAGAATCGCTATATTTGATCATGTGACGACCAAAAAATTTTTCGTAATTTTTTTTTCCATTTTCCCATATATTATAACCTCCAAGAAATTTCGGAACAAACCACCCTTTATTTCTATTAGTCGATATTAATGATGGACAATCTAACTATGTGTGTGTTCTGAAACACCCTCGTGCAGTGGGGTTAAGGGGGTTGTAGGGGGTTCATATGCTGTCTATACTTTTTGAACTGCAAATGCTACGGACCTGATTTTATGATTTTTGAACTCAAAATGGCTTGTTTAGTTATAAAAAGCACAAAATTCGAAAAAAAGACAAAAATTTCCAAAAAAATTGAAATTGTCGTAATAAAATGTGTTATGTTCTAGCGCTTGATAATTATTCAACGTTGAATAATTTGACCAAGTTATAATACCGTTTTCAGAAACATTATACTTGAGAATCGTTTGGTACCATTTAAAATGTCATACGATGACATGATAGTGGAAAATAAGTTTTCAAATTGTGATCCTGGGAGTTTAAAAATTGAATTGTGTTTTCGGAAACTATGATTTTTTTGAATTATCTCGAAAACCGGTGAAACATGCTTAAGGGGGTTGTATAGGCTTGAAAGGCTTTTTCAAAAGCACATATCTTTTTATTCCTTCATGGCAATCTGAAAAACACTTTAGGAATAAGAGTTCGTAATTTCTGGAACACATTTTATCTCCAACTTTTATCATAGCATGTTTGACCAACCGGTAAATTGAGTTGACCGCGAGCCAAAAATTTTTTTTAAAAGTCGTATTTTTTTTCGTCTTATTTAAAAACAATTTGATTTTTTCACAGAGAATGTATATTTTTATAATAAAAAAATGATATCGTCTTTTTTCCCATTTTCACCTTAAATGTGCTTCAAAAATAACGAAAAGTGTTGTTTTTGGCCATTTTTGCCACTAAAAGTCGTATTTTTTTTCGTTGTATTTAAGAATTCATTTTCATTCAAGAGAGAACATTTTCGAGACAATTTAGAAAAAAATGATACTGTCTGATGGTCAAATTTCTGACCTTAACTCCCAGGATCACAGTTTAAAAATTATTTTTTGAGTTCAAGGTCATCGTATCAAATTTTCAGTAGTATCAAAAGATTCGCAACTATCATGTTTCTGGAAACGGAATTATAAACTATCGCCAAATTATTAACCGTTCTCGCGCAAGAGCAAAAAACATTTTCTCATTTTAGCCACTTAAAAAAATTTCGATATTTTTTTGGAAAATTTTGATTTTTTTTCACAATTTTTGAAATTCATATAACCAAACAGGCCACGTTGAGATAAGAAATCGTGAAATTAAGTTGACAGCACTTCCTGTTCGATAGATAGGGACTGCCTATACAACCCCTTATGGGAGTGGTCGTCGAAAATCTGGAAAAAAATGTGTAATGACATTATTTTTCCTAGAACGTTCGAAACTGCATATTTTCTGCATTTGAATTCAATAAGTGGTATTTTTATAGTCCTTACTACCCTCGAAAGTACTATTCTAGAAAATAGTCTTTTTTTTGGAAATTTTATTTTGAGTTTTGAGGCTTAATTTTCAGCACAGAAATATCAAAATAATATTTTCGGAAACGGCATTGAATTTTGCGTCCGATAGGTTAAGAAAATTTAATTTTGAAGGAAAATTTAAATTTTTTTTTCCGACTAAAATTTAATTTTGACATTTGACTGCGACCTCTCTGGAGGACAAGTACGAGGTTGAATCAAAATTTTTTGAGTTTAGTTTTATGAACAAGTGTTTGACCTTTCCTGAGGTTATAATGAAAAAACCAATTTTGAAATTTTTTCAAAATAGTTACGTTTTGAAAACCCATGATTTTAAGGCTAAATAACCATTTTTCTAGATTTCAAGCGCTATTAATTTTTTTTCGAAAATTATTTGAGTTAAGGGTATCCCTGCTCCTACATTTTCTGCAGTTATTATGTCATAAAAATGCACCAAATCAATTGTTTATGTTTTGAACGCATAAAACAACCCAAATGACAACAAAAAATTTTTCGAAAATTTTGCGTTTTTTCGATTTTTTTCTAAGTATTTTTCTCAAAATTATGTTCAAAAATAACGTTTGTGTCAATTTGACCACTAAAACTTCAAAATATCGGGTTGACGTAAGCCAACTTTCTCTTCAGTGTTTCGTCAGCTTTCTTTTGAGCCTACTTTCGAAAAAATCGAAGCACATTTTTTTTCGGAAATTTTTTCACGTGACCTTGAAAAATTCATATTTNTTTTCATAATTTTTCTAAAAAAGTCGACAAAAAATGAGAAATAAACATATTATGTTTTTTCAAACATTTTTCAGAAAATATGTAGACATGCATGAAAAAAGTTCAAGTGGCTATTTTTCAGCTTTTATTTATAGATTTCAAAAAAACGATCAAAAAGAATTTTGGACAAAAAATACGGAAAATTTTCATAATGCTTTGATTTTTTTTGAAAATTTTACGAATTCAAAAAATAAAGTTTGGACTCAAATCTTCCATAAAATAGGCAAAAATTATTTTTATAAGTAGATGCACATTTATTCTGGTTCAGCTAACGATATTAAGCAGAAAAAAGTAAGCCAACTAATTAATTCCGTAAGTTAAATTGACTCCAGTCTGCCGAGTCGATGCCACCCCCTTAAACTCCGGGCTCAGATTCATTTTTAATTTTTCAAAGGGAAAATTTTCAAACGTCATTTCCGGCGGAAGTGACAATCAGTGCAATCAACTTCGACCTTGAATCGACGCCTATTGACTCAAATATTACATTTCTGGTGGTTTCATATCTTTCTTGTTTCTACATTCAGCGTGAAACCGATTACAAAACTACGTTTTAGGCCAATTTTGCGACGACCACCCCCTAAAATAGTTTTGTACATCATGTATGTCACCTGGGAAAAAACGATTTTCCGTGACCAAAATAGCAAAAAAAATCCTTTTCGGCATCTTTAAGACATTTCTACGATCTAAATTGAAAAAGGCAACTACTATTTTTTTGTTTTTTTATTCCTCAAATTATTTGCAAGTTTGAATTTTCTCTGAAATAGGACGAATAAAAAATAAACCTTTAAGAAAAAAAATTTGCTCCCGATTAACCTCATTTACCGGTTTGTTAAACATGTGATTGTAGACTTTCACAGAAAAATTTGTTGCAGAGATTACGAACGAAAAGTTATGAGCCCCTTAATAAAAAGTCTTTCTGGCCTATAGAACCCCCTTAACTTTGCGAATTGTTTACAAAAAGCCAAACACACCTAATATCCGTATTTTTATTACATAAGAAAGTCAAGCAATTTTTTTCCCACCCAAAATTTATCAGGCCTAGAAAATATTCCGAGAAAAACATTAATAAAATTAAAATTTTGATTGGAAATTAACTATTTGTTAGTAAGAAATTCTCATTTTTATCGATAAAAGCTAATAAGTTTTACGCGCATGTTTGGCTGATTTGATATGCTTGAGCTACACAAGTGGATCTTTGCCAACAAAGGTTAAATAAATCTTAATTTGCAGGTAATAATAGCGAGAGATATCTATTACGAGACTTCCGGGTCGTTTTTTAGTAGATTTTTAGCCAAAATTTTTATATAATTCGGCGTTTGCAAACAACTCATCCGATTTCATTACTAAATAGCTCAAACTGAGCACAAATATCTTGTGAAGAATGAAATAGAAAAAAGTGGTCCATCAGACAATTGTTTTTGTTTTTTTCCAAGATTACTAAAATTGTATAGTTATTAGTTTTTCTTCAAAAAAAGGTCACAATGGTCGGATTCGAACCAACTTTTTAATTATATTATTAAACAACAACAAGATATTTGTGCTCAGTTTGAGGTATCTAGGAATGAAATCGAATGAGTTGTTTGCAAACGCCGAATAATATAAAAACAATTGCCAAGAAACGACCAGGAACTCTCGTAATTGATATGGTATCTATCTAAAGTAACGATCGTTTATTCTCGAGATTTTCGTCCACTTTCAAACAGTTCTTAACTCCTGGAACAAGATTGAAACTAAATTTCAATTCCGGAAATGATTATTTTTAACTGAAAGTTACAATTAGACGCATAGGGCTAATTTTTACGGAGGATATAGACAATTTCCGTTATTTTAATTTCTGACGTAAGATAATTCACCTCAGTTTTAGAAGAAAGGGCAAAATCAATTATAAATCATAATATCAAAAATATTATCTGGTACTACACGAGTAATCAGGGGAACAATACTCTGCGTTCAGTTTTGCGTGGGCGAAAAGTCAATCGGGGGCATTTTTTAGGCTAATAAATTATTAGTAATAATACATACCCTTTTTTGTCTCGCTCATGAATAATGGTTTTGGAAGAATGGGATTTCAAAAATTTATAATAAGTTTTACATTTTGAATGAAAACTTAAAGAGTGAGTTACCACAAATCGCCCCACAGGAGCTTTCCAAGCACTGAAAATTTTTTATGAAACTTGGAGTATCTTTTCAAAAATGCCGTGGTAAATGTTCCGAATATATAATTTCTCGAAAACTGGGGCAATTTAGGTAACCGACTGATTAAAAATACAATTGATCAAAAATTTTTATGGGAACTGAACGTGGAACATAATTTCTGTGACGTCGATTAATTTTTGATTCCAATCAAGATGAAATTTACTCTTATTTTTATAAATTATAATTTTTCAAATTCATGTCATAATTAAAAAAGAGTCCCTATCTCTCAACACCAGTAACCATAATTCTGATAAGATATTTTTGTTTATGACCACATACCAGACCTCGTGTAGATAAGCGTTTATCGGAAGCAACGTAAGGTAAACGCCGCCAAACAAAATGACGGCTAAAATTATTTTTTGAGCAGACTGTCTGCATAGAACTTGTTTTCAAAACAGTTGTAGTGGAATTTAAATCGGAAAGAATAGGGGATTATTTCTAAGATTATTTATTTTCATTTTCCGATGTAAACATCCCGTTATGAATTCCTGCGGAGATGAGATATTTATTTTTATTTAATTTTCCCGAAAAGAAAGCTCGGTACTTCCTTAGAAATATAGTAGATAGCCTTATAATTTTTAACTCAAGACGAAAAATTTGCTAGTATTCAAATTGAATTGTATATTATTACGTTTGCACATTGTCAGTGATTGAGTCAATAATAAGGATTATTGATATTTTGCGTTTTAGCGACCTTTGTAAATTTTTTAGATAAAAATTTTAAAATTTTATTCCAAAAATTTTATATTCGAAATTCTTGACAACAAGTTCAAAAAATTGTTAAGAATTTTTTACGGAAATATCTTTATTATTGTTAAAGATTAGCATAAAAATAAAAATTATCACCAAACGAATAAACTTTTTGATGAAAAATTAAATATCAAGAAGTGATTTACACTTTTTTATGATGTTTTAGGCATTTTTATTGTGCAAAAATCAGATTCATTTGATGTATCACCAGCAAATGATAAAAAGCGT
>SCLH01001532.1:22450-43771 GCA_004367855.1 Oikopleura vanhoeffeni | reverse complement strand
TCTTGAAACGACTAAAACTTATAAATTTAATACCTGAAGATGCTTTAGCGAAACGTGTGTAACAGAATAAAAAAATAATAAATAAATGATTAGCTTATCTAATTTTTAGCGCTAGAGAGCTCTTGAACGCTTTTTATCATTTGCTGGTGATACATCAAATGAATCTGATTTTGCACAATAAAAATGCCTAAACATCATAAAAAGTGTAAATCACTCTTGATATTTAATTTTTCATCAAAAACTTATTCGTTTGGTGAATATTTTATTTTATTCTAATCTTTAACAATATAAGATATTCGTAAAAATTCTTAACATTTTTTGAACTTGTTGTCAAGAATTTCGAATAAAATTTTTGGAATAAAATTTTAAAAATTTGTATCTAAAAATTTACAAAGGTCGCTAAAACGCAAAATATCAATAATCCTTATTATTGACTCAATCACTGACAATGTGCCAACGTAATAATATACAATTCAATTTGAATACTAGCAAATTTTTCGTCTTGAGTTAAAATTATAAGGCTATCTACTAAATTCTAAGGAAGTACCGAGCTTTCTTTTCGGAAAATTAAATAAAAATAAATCTCATCTCCGCAGGAATTCATAACGGGATGTTTACATCGGAAAATGAAAAAAATAATCTTAGAAATATCCCTATTCTTTCCGATTTAAATTCCACTACAACTGTTTTGAAAACAAGTTCTATGCAGACAGTCTGCTCAAAAATAATTTTAGCCGTCATTTTGTTTGCGGCGTTTACCTTACGTTGCTTCCGATAAACGCTTATCTACACGAGGTCTGGTATGTGGTCATAAACAAAAAATATCTTATCAGAATTATGGTTACTGGTGTTGAGAGTAGGGACTCTTTTTTAATATGACATGAATTTGAAAAATATAATTTTATAAAAATAAGAGTAAATTTCATCTTGATTGGAATCAAAAATTTATCGACGTCACAGAAATTATGTTCCACGTTCAGTTCCCATAAAATTTTTGATCAATTTGTATTTTTAATCAGTCGGTTACCATAAAATTGCCCCAGTTTTCGAAAGATATATATTTCCGAACATACCACGGCATTTTTGAAAAGTATACCAAGTTTCATAAAAAATTTTCAGTGTCTTGGAAAGCTCCTGTGGGGCATTTGTGTACTCACTCTTTAAGTTTTCATTCAAAATATATAAACTTATTATAAATTTTTGAAATCCATTTCTTCCAAAACATTATTCATGAGCGAGACAAAAAGGGTATGTATTATTACTAATAATTTTTAGCCTAAAAAATGCCCCGATTGACTTTTCGCCACAGCAAACTGAACGCAGAATATTGTTCCCCCTGATTACTCTGTAGTACCAATAATTTTTTGATATTTAATTTATAAATTGATTTGCTGCCTTTCTTCTAAAACTGAGGTGTTATACATTTTGCGTCAGAATTAAAATAACGGAAATTGTCTATCTCGCTCCGTAAAATTAGCCCTGCGTCTAATTGTAACTTTCAGTTAAAAATCATTTCCGGAATTGAAATTTAGTTTCAATCTGTTCCAGGAGTTA
The DNA here is from genome assembly GCA_004367855.1 of Oikopleura vanhoeffeni. NCBI lineage: Eukaryota > Metazoa > Chordata > Appendicularia > Copelata > Oikopleuridae > Oikopleura > Oikopleura vanhoeffeni. Next base: position 42,217 of record SCLH01001532.1, on the reverse strand, counting down.
AGAACTGTTTGAAAGTGGACGAAAATCTCGAGAATTAACGATCGTTACTTTAGATAGATACCTATATCAATTACGAGAGTTCCTGGTCGTTTCTTGGCAATTGTTTTTATATTATTCGGCGTTTGCAACAACTTTTCGATTTCATTCCTAGATACCTCAAACTGAGCACAAATATCTTGTTATTGTTTAAAATAAAAAAAAATTGGTTCGAATCCGACTATTGTGACTTTTTTGAAAAAAAACTAATAACTATACAATTTAGTAATCTTGGAAAAAACAAAAACAATTGTCTGATGGACCACTTTTTTTTTTTTATTCACAAGATATTTGTGCTCAGTTTGAGCTATTTAGTAATGAAATCGGATGAGTGTTTGCAAACGCCGAATATATAAAAATTTTGGCTAAAATCTACTAAAAAACGACCCGGAAGTCCCGTAATAGATATCTCTCGCTATTTTACCTGCAAATTAAGATTTATTTAACCTTGTTGGCAAAGATCCACTTGTGTAGCTCAAGCATAATCAAATCAGCCAAACATGCGCGTAAAACTTATAGCTTTTATCGAGAAAATGAGAATTTCTTACTAACCAAATAGTTAATTTCCAATCAAAATTTTTATTTTATTAATGTTTTTCTCGGGATATTTTCTAGGCCTGTTAAATTTTGGGTGGGAAAAAATTGCTTGACTTTCTTATGTTATAAAATACGGAATATTAGGTGTGTTTAGCTTTTTGTAAACAATTCGCAAAGTTAAGGTGGTTCTATAGGCCAGAAGACTTTTTATTAAGGGCTCATAACTTTTCGTGTAATCTCTGCAACAAATTTTTCTGTGAAAGTCTACAATCACATGTTGAACAAACCGTAAAGAGTTAATCGGGAGCAAATTTTTTTTCTTAAAGGTTTATTCTTTTATTCGTCCTATTCAGAAAAAATTCAAACTTGCAAATAATTTGAGGAATAAAAAAACAAAAAATAGTAGTTGCTTTTTTCATTTAGATCCTAGAAATGTCTTAAAGATGCCGAAAAGGATTTTTTTTGCTTTTGGTCACGGAAATCGTATTTTTCACAGTGACATAAATGATGTACAAAATATTAAGGGGTGGTCGTCGCAAAATGGCCAAAAACGTAGTTTTGTAATCGGTTTCACGCTGAATGTAGAAACAAGAAAGATATGAATCACCAGAAATGTATATTTGAGTCAATAGCGTCGAGTCAGGGTCGAAGTTGATTGCACTGTTGTCACTTCGCCAATGACGTGAAATTTTCCCTTTGAAGAATTGAAAATGAATCTGAGCCCGGAGTTTAAGAGGTATGGACTTCATTTTATTTTAAAACGAAAAAATGAAAAATCTTTCACAACTTAACTCAAATAATTTCGAAAAAAATTAATAGGCTTGAAATCTAGAAAAATGTTATTTTAGCCTTAAAATCATGGGTTTTCAAACGTAACTATTTTGAAAAATTTCAAAATTGATTTTTTTCATTATAACCTCAGAAAGGTCAAACACTGTTCATAAAACTCAACTCAAATTTTTGATCTCACCTCGTACTGTCCTCCAGAGAGGTCGCAGTAAAATGTCAAAATTAAATTTTAGTCGGAAAATTAATTTTTTTTTCAAAATTAAATTTTCTTACCTATCGGACGCAAATTCAACTGCCGTTTCAGAAAATATAATTTTGAATTTCTGCGCTAAAATTAAGCCTCAAAACTCAAAATAAAATTCCAAAAAAAAGCTATTTCTAGAATAGTACTTTCGAGGGTAGTAAGGACTATAAAATACCACTTATTGATTTCAAAATGCAGAAATATGCAGTTTCGAACGTTCAGGAAAATAATCTCATTACACATTTTTTCAAGATTTTCGACGACACCCCCATAAGGGTTGTATAGGCAGTCCCTATCTATCGACACGGTGCTGTCACACTTAATTTCACGATTCTTATCTCAACGGCCTGTTTGGTTATATGATTTCAAAATAGTTGAAAAAAAATCCAAATTTTCCAAAAAATATCGAAATTTTTTAAGTGTCTAAATAGAGAATATGTTTTTGCTCTTGCGCGAGAACGGTTAATAATTTGGCCATAATTTAATCCCGTTTTCAGAAACATGATAGTTGCGAATCTTTTATACTACTGAAAATTTGATACGATGACCTTGACCTCAAAAAATAATTTTAAACTGTGCTCCTGGGAGTTAAGTCAGAAATTTGACCATCAGACAATATCATTTTTTCTAAATTGTCTCGAAAATGTTTATCTTGAATGAAATGAATCTTAATACAACGAAAAAAAATACGACTTTTAGTGGCAAAAATGGCCAAAAACAACACTTTTCGTTATTTTGAAGCATTTTAAGGTGAAAATGGGGAAAAGACGATATCATTTTTTGTTATAAAAATATACATTCTCTGTGAAAAATCAAATTGTTTTAAAAAGACGAAAATAAATACGACTTTAAAAAAAAAATTTGGCTTGCGGTCAACTCATTTACCGGTTGGTCGAACATGCTATGATAAAGTTGGAGATAAAATGTGTTCTCAGAATTACGAACTTTTATTCCTAAAGTTTTTTTCAGATTGCCATGAAGGAATAAAAAGATATGAGCCTTTGAAAAAAGCTTTCCAGCCTATAACAACCCCTTTAGCATGTTTCACCGGTTTCGAGATATTCAAAAAAATCATAGTTTCCGAAAACTCAATTCAATTTTTAAACTCCAGAGATCACAATTTGAAAACTTATTTTTTACTATCATGTCATCGTATGACATTTTAAATTGTACCAAACGATTCTCAAGTATAATGTTTCTGAAAACGGTATTATAAACTTGGTCAAATTATTCAACGTTGAATAATTATCAAGCGCGATACATAACACATTTATATTACGACAGATTTCAAATTTTTTTGGAAATTTTTGTCTATTTTTTCGAATTTTGTGCTTTTATAATACTAAACAGCCATTTTGAGTCAAAAATCTAAAATCAGGTCCGTAGCATTTGCAGTTCAAAAAGATAGACAGCATATGAACCCCCTACAACCCCCTTAACCCCACTGCACGAGGGTGTTTCAGAACACACACATAGTTAGATTGTCCATCATTAATATCGACTAATAGAAATAAAGGGTGGTTTGTTCCGAAATTTCTTGGAGGTTATAATATATGGGAAATGGAAAAAAAAATTACGAAAAATTTTTTTGGTCGTCACATGATCAAATATAGCGATTTCTCAAATATAGCGAAATAGCTTTTTCCACCACCAGGTAGCGCCGAGTGTCAAAATTAAATGCCAAAGTTTTTCCCTCAAAAGGTCACTCTAGTAGAATATTTGTAGATCATTATCTGTTCCAGTACTTTTTACTTATCGTTAAACAAAATTGCATCCAAATAAATGCATTTCCGGTCTGATGAGAAATTTCTAGAACTCACCAAAATTCTTGAAATTAAAAATAAGGGGAACTATCGGGGGTCTGTTCCTATATCCGCCGGCCAAAATGACATTCCATAAATAATTTTTGGTCTCTGTGTTCTGAAACACGCTTTGCAGGTGGGGGTAAGCTTTTAAAGTAGCTCTGTGTCTTCGCAAACGTTAGTTTATATAAATATTTTCTATGATAGATAATAAATTATCCAAGATAATTAATATTTAATGTTTATGATAATAATGCATATCAGAAACAAGTGATTCAAGCTGTGATCGGATATGCCATTGATGCGATTTAGATTTCCCTTGAGCAGGGTTTTAAAAGAAATTATCCTCGGCCAAAATGAGGATGAGACAATAATTGACAAAACAATATTTTAGAGCTCTTTGGAAACTTTTGAATTACTTTTTATTGCCCAGCTTGAAGTCCAGCTATTTTTTGTTTACTATCGAAATGATTTTCTCATCAAAACTTGAAATTAGCCATAATTACATTTTCGGTAACAATTGAAGTGCTCCTAAGCATAATCAGAATTTACGTTGTGCAGTTTGTTCGGCTAATCTGCATAGTACATTGTGGGTATTGTAGAACTCAATATCATATCAAAAGTCCCTAAATGTGCCCGAAAAAAGAGGACATTCATTAAATCCTAGGAATTAACAATAATGTTCGAGAAGCTTTCTATGGCCAATCAGGGGCAAGGATTTGTGATTATGACTAGGGGTGTATTAAGAAACACAGTTCTCACAATACGTCAAAGTGTACACAAATGTCTGAATACGTTACGGCAAGTATTCCTACATCCCCTTAAAGTTTTCCGAGAAAAAATATTGAATTATTATACCCCGCCTGAATGTATTTCCGCAAAAAAGGTGTCATTACACGCCCGCAGACGAAGGCGGATTACGTTAAATAAAAAAATTGCGTAGGCCAATAGTAGATAGCTCGCGGAACAAGCATTAGGCGATTACTCATAACAAGTAATAAGAGATAAAATAATGAAATATTCTTACGTTAGTTGGTTAGGTTTCAGAGAATATATAATGCTATTATTTCATTTCTCTATATCCTTATTATCCCGGGTCACTTTAAAAACGTATTTGCCTGTTAAAAGAATGGGGAATAAGTTTTTAAGTGACCCGAATAATGAATAAACTTGTTTTTTAATCTAACATTATGGTGTGTAGAAAAAAAAGTTCAAAACCTCGTTTACTTGACATAAAATTAAAGTCATTTTTATCTTATATTTTTGAAACAAAATTTTCATCGGTCGACATAATCAAATGCCTGATATTATTATCATTCGATACTGTTCCTTTTCATCTCTAAGAGTCTAATTAGTTGATTGACTTCTTTTTGTAGATCCGATTCTGTCCGTCTAGAACTCGCCCGCTTGGTTTTCAATCTCTCGGACGCTCTGATAATCTTTTCTAAACGACATTTTCACAGTTGTTAGCGATCTCAATTCTTTCCGTTCTGACATGAGTTGAATCGTAAGTTGATTAAGTTGCTCTTCTAAATCTTGTTCGCTTTTTCTAAACGTTCTCCTGTACGTCGATTCCAGTTGCTCGGCTTGATATGGGCGATCTTAAATTCTCTTAAAATTTTATTAAAGTTTCTGAAATCAAAAAAAATTGACCTTTTTTAATTTCACCTTATAACTGAATTTCAAACTAAAACTGGTCTGAAAATACATGCTAGTGACCCATGCTGGTTCACAAAACAAAAGTTGATTAGGTTTTGTGACTCTGTCACGGTCCTCTGATTAATTTACTGATGAACGGTCACGTGACTAGGGATCAGTATGTTAATAACTGAACTTAATAGTTGTATTGTTGTGAATTACAACTTGTAATTTAAACAAGTTGCATTAGCGCAATTCCACTATTTTTAGGAATCTAACACGATAATATCAAATTAGATAACGCCGCAAATTTGAAATGAACAAATTTCGTTTTTGCCATATCGGGTTTACATGAGGTTAGAATGTTTGGTTTAATTTTGGGAAAATCGCTTAATTTTCCTGTTACTTTTTATGTAAATAAAAGTCGCTAAACTCAAACATACATTTTGGACCGGGGTTAATTAAAGATAGTAAATATTTAATACATTTTCGTTACGATTAAAAAATACAAATTTTCGTAGAAATAACGTTCAATATTCCAATTTATCAACTAGCCTAACAAAAACTTTCCGAAAAACTGGGGCGATCTGTGGTAACTGTCTAAAAAGTGAATTTTCTTCAATTATGATAACGCTTGGTCTAAATTTATGGTCAAATTGAATTGGTAAATCCTGTCACTTCGTTTCTTGTTAATTAGAATATACTGTATGTAACCGCAGTACCGTATTATAGCCATAATAATGTGACGAAAAACCATAAATACCAATTTCTTTTTGAATAGGTTAGGAGCCTACTCGTGTGAAAACATCTCAAGTTTATCTGATCATCAATCTATTAAAAATATTTTTATAGATAAATTTAATATTAATAGAAGATAAAAATTAATGCTAAAAGCAATATCTAAAGACGATTTGATAATAGAATTTTAAAACTCAAAAAAGGTAGCGATGTTTTTAAGCTTTCTTGTAGAGAATTTTTTGGTCATTTAAAACACCCAGAGTTTTTTTGGTTCTGAGATTTTTTCAAAAAACGGTTAACCCCGAGGCATATAGCCTTTTGAAAGGCTAAAGCCACTTTAAATCAGTCAAAATGACGAAAAAATTATTCAGAAACTTCTTCTTCTGAACATTTTGAAATTCAACAATGTGAATTCTAAAAATATTTCTTAAAAATTTTTCGGATAATAGGTTCAAATTTATAACGATTTGATTGTAAAGAAGTTTTTCGCTTAAGTTCTTAAATCTGCAAGCAAAATAGTCTTCTGCAATATCTGGAGCAAAAATATTTCTTTAGAGTGAATTTCAATTTATTCAAACTATGGAATAAAGTTTAGAAAAAATTAATTTTGAAATCTCAGATGCTACCTTCAAGCTACAATTTAGATTAATTACCTAAATCGAGAAACTAACAATTTTTTCCTTAAAAACGTGATTTTTTATGAATATTTTGAACTTATTTGAAAATATTTCTTGATCTCAACAGATATAGTCATCAGAAATAAGTATGAGTAGAACAGACACTGCGCAGTTATAGAAACATACATTGCTTTTCAAACGTTTTTTTCTAAAATTAACATATAATTTCTAAAATATAAAAAAAATCCCAAAAATTTAACTCTCAACTTGATCATAAAAGGAAAACTGAAGGTTGATCTTATGAGAGTTTTCTGTAAACACGCTCAAAGATGCTCCTGAAAGCTATTGTGCCTCGGGTTGAAACTCTTTTTTTATATTTGGGAGGTTTAAAAGTGAGGAAAAGTGATTTTAGTCCTTGGGTTCTCACGCGGAGTTCAAATAGCGGTATCACAAATAAAATAAACTGACTCGACAGCGAAGGGTTTTTTCCAAGATTGTTTTTAATTGCAACGTTATTGGATATACGGCTGGTCAAAATTAACGGTAAGGAACTTCCGTACCGGAAGTATATTTAATGATTTAATTTCCGAAAAGATGCGCAATTATCGGTTTTCTGGAAACGTTATAGATGAGCTAGGTTATAAGTGACCGAAAGGTGGCGCCATAAGAGAATTTATATCCTGAATAAACCGTTAAGTGTATTTTCCCATGATACAAATTCCCTTTAGCGGCACTTGTGGTCACTTATAACCCCTGTTCTATATGCTTGCAAGTAACAATAACTTGCGCATCTTTTGTACATGTAAATATTGAAATATCACTCCGTACCGGAAGCTCTATACTTTACCGGTTAATTTTGGCCAGCCGGTAACATCCCATAACGTTGCAACTAAAAATCACCTGGAGAAAATCCTTCGCTGTTCGACGTCAGCTTATATTATTTGTGATTTCGATATTTTAACTTCCGTGAAACCCGAGGACTAAAAGGTCACTTTTCGCACCTTTAAACCTTTTTTTTTAAACCTCAAAACCAAAAAAATTCTACTTCTTAAAAATGACCAGAAAAAATTCTCTACAAGATATGCTTAAAAACATCGATAACCATTTTTGAGTTTTTGAAATTTCTCTTTTTTAAATCGTCCTATTTAATTGAACTATTTAATCTACAAACAACTCAGATAGCTTAGGATATTCATCAACCAAGTCGGTTTTTTTGGGAAGGGTATTATTTGGTTAGGAGTCATCTTGAGAAAAGAGAGCAAAAGTTGACCAAATGACCGAGATTGATTGCGTTGATTTTTTCTTATAATGAAATAAAATATTTTTGCTATTTGAGTGAAAAACGCCGACAAAAAATAAATTTGATTTAATGATCGGATGATGGTGAGAAAATAAATATGAATTCAATTCTAAAATAAAATAAATACACCAAAATTCGCGAGATGTTATAATTTTTATAACTTATAATATTTTTGCACAATATTGAGAAAATTATTCTAATATCATGCATGTTTCAAAGCTTTTGAACTTGAAACGTAATAAAAACTTATTCGTTGAAAATGGTAAATAAATCGAAACTTAAAAATTGTGTTTCATATAAAAATTATAATTAGCATTTACCTCATTATGCTTGATGTTCATAAGTAATGCGCACCTTTGTTTAGTTGCTGTGTTTCAAAAACACGACGAGGGAGTTAACTTAGATTTAATTTGTGCGTAATTCTCCTCCCAATTAGCTTTGTCATTTCAGAACGTTGATTTGGGCAAATAATAGCCCAATGATGTACATAATATGTATGTTAGAATGAAATTTTTTGGAAATAGTGAAAAATACCTTTTCTGTTGATATTCTAGCATCCCTTTTATCATCGCCGATTCTATTATCCATTTCCGAAATTCTAGTCTGTAAAAACCAAAAAATTTCTAGAAGTATTGCTTCTTCGGATCTGAGCTTTCTCTGAGCCTGAATGAGCTCTTGCTCAAGATCAGCCTTTTCGATAATCCATTAGACATGGCACTCTGACATTTTTAACTCTATCTTGAGCGGAAGAGTAATTGTCGTCTTTGTCGGATTTTGAGTGTGTCGAGCCTCTTGAATTTCACGTTGAGAGCTTTTCAAGTGTTTATTCATACATATGGACTCTTCCTGGCTCTTACGCTATGTCTGGGGAATTTCTGAAAAAATTGTGATGATAAAGATATCAAATTTGAGATGATTTAATTTCTACAAGTTCAAAATGAAGTTGAGAAAGCCTGAATGAATCATAACACAAAAAAATGTTTTTGCTAGATGAACTTCGAACTGTAATCAAATTTCGAAAACTTTTAAGTTTATTTTTTTCGATTGACAATATTATAACCTACTCAAACATCTTTCAAAAAAATCGTCAGTTTTTTGAACATTTGAAATTCTTTGTTAATTTTAGACCTCTTTAAGTTACTCTACCTTAGTGCTCTTTGTCGAAAATAAGGAGATCAACGGTCAATTTGTATTTCAGTCATATATATCTCTAAAGGATTTTCCTGTCTTTGAATACAATTCGCGACTTTGGACCTTATGTTTGTCCGCACAGTAATTGCAATTTTCTGATAGACACCCTCTGACACGGCCGAATGAACATATTGTTACCCTGCAGGCCGGGGGCGTGAAACATCTGTCGCAAAATATGCGCGATTAATTTTGCGGACCAAATCAGCCGTCAAACGCGATTAATTCTGAAGAAGAAAATATCTCATCTTCGATCTATATCTAAAACTGGGCAAGAGGCCCTTTCACAGTACACGCAAACATTCACATGCTTTATCTACTATAATGGAGCCTTCTTCCTGCATTACCTCATAGCCTGGACTTCCTTCTTTCCTCTTCAACTTATGACACCACTAACCATTTTCCAAAGTTTCCTCGCGCAGCAAGGTGCCACCAAGATTTTCTGAAATTTGCATCACAATTCAAAGAAACAAAGCATTTTACTGTACTTACTCGACTGTATTTTTACTAGTTTACTCACAAAGCAACTCTTACTGGCAAACTCTCTCTCTGTGGGGAGACTTTACAGATCGGAAATCTAGAGCGTTTTAAGAATTGTAATTTTTAGTGTGGGCAGAGAAAATTGAAATTTTTTTCAATCATTTATGTTGAAAATTTTCAAGGTTGTTTAGTTGTTTTCATTGTAAAACATTGGAATACATAAATTGCGAGGTCAGTTGATAAGTTGTAAATGATAAGCTATAATTCAAGAAGTAACAAGCAAAATTTGTCAGTGAATATATAAAATTATTTATCCAAAAATTTATCTCCAATTTAATTCCAAAAATTATAATTGTAAAAAAAATAAATTTCGTAAGAAAACGTATTATCATTCGTTCAAAGAAACGCAACACTACCCTAAAACGAAAAGGTGGCAAAAACTCAAACGATTTGACGGATCTAAAATACCAAGTGAACGATCAAAAGAACAAATTGGCTGAACTAATGGGCGAAAACTCGGACCTCCAGACCCACAATCGGAAACTGCAGGAAATGCTAAAAGGAGAGCAACAGGTAAATTTGACCCTTTTGAGCAATATTTTTCTGGACCTTGAGACGCAAGTAAAAATACCAGATTATCAAAATCGTGTCATCTTATTTATCACGGTTGCACCAAATAAATCGAATTTGACCAAATAGTTACTGAAAACTGCATAATTGTTAATTTCACACTTTGACAAGAGTTTTTGATGCAACACGAAAAAATTATCCCGTGATAATTTTGATGAAATTTTTTACTATATTTTCCGATGACCGAATTGAAATATTAACGATCAATTCAATTGAAATTTATTATTTATATATCAGGTTATCAAATTTTCGTTTGAAAATTCACGTTATTGATCTCTAGCGCCAAAATTGGATTTTGATAAAATTGTGAAGAAAAGAATTATTTTTTTCTCATTTTCTTCGACATTTTCCAAACAAAATTGAATCGAAATTTACTTAAAAAATGAAAAAAAAATTTCATAAGACCTTTGAGATGCAAGTAAAGATACAAGATTAGCAATCGTGTCATCTTATTTACCACGGTTGCACCAAATAAATTGGATTTGACCAAATGTTACTGTAAACTGGAAAATTTTGAATGTTCAACTTTTCATGTTCAAATTTGGTGCAACAGGAAGAAATTATCTCGTCATAATTTTGAAAATTGTTTTACTGAATTTACCAAGTACCAAATTTAAATATTTACGATCGATTTTATCAAAATTTATGATTTATTGCATTTATGCTGAGTGTTAACGAAATACTAAAGATAAATCAATATAAAACTTGGTCAAGCTACAGTCTTTTTTTAGGCTGATTGAGAGTATTTATTTCCTTTTCTAATTGGTTGTTATCAATCTTTTTTTAATTAAAATTTGCTTATTTCTGCTCTCTGGCGCCAAAATTTGATATTTTCCGATGGAAAATTGTTTTTAAATAATTTTTGATCTTTCATTTTGACTAGAGTTTTGGATGTTTAAATTTGGTACAACAAGATAAAATTATCTCGTCCTAATTCTAAAAAAAATTTTGTACATGATTTTATAACTACCAATTTCGAAAAGTTTCGGTCGATTTGGTCGAAATTTATTAAACATTGGTCAAGTAAAAGCATTTTTGCTGATGTCTTACGGAATATGATTAAAAGCATACTACAGAATAAATTAAATAACTGAATTTTTAATTATTAAGTACATACTTTCAATTTAACATTTCAAAAATCCTGTTTTATTGAGTCACTCAATTTGAGGACCTTTAAGTGCCCAAAATTGAGCACTTAAAGCAAGCCTTTAACTACCAAAAATTGGGCACTTGAAGCGCGCTTTAAGTGCCATTTTTGGGCAGTTGGTAATTTATAACTTTAATTTGGTTGACTTTTTTGCGAACTCTAGTTATGACGCATCATTGCTTATGGTTAAATCAAAATAAAGTTATAAATTACTGAGTGCCCAATTTTTGGGCACTCGGTAATTTATAACTATCAAAATGGCTTAGAAAAAATGACAGGTGTGTAATGGGGTCAAGCACGACGAACAAATTGGGCACTTAACGCACCCCGTTTTATCACGCAAAAAATTAGGCTTTGTGAGGGATTTTTTGTTTGTAATATTTTATAAAATTTCACTTATTCCTTCATAACCTTACAAACCGCAATTTATAATAGTGACATTTTTGCTGACCTTTTAAAACGTGGTTGGATTTTTCGGAAGCCTCTTATAAGGATATACGTAAATTAAAAACGTAAGTAAAATTTTTTGAATTAACTTTTTTTCTCATAGACGTATCGGAGCTTTGAAAATGCAGAACACTTTCATGATCAATTTGAAAAGATTTCACATCATAAATATTCAAAATAAGTGTAATTTTAACTCATGGATGGCAAACGTTGTTTCCGGTGATGTTAACCTTTAGTACACATTTGATGGCCTTGAACTTCGAGTTTGAGCAAACCTTGCAGAGTATCGCTTTTTGATATATCATAAATCCTTAGCGTCGTTTATCACGAACTGTAACGACAGCATTTTTTCGATCGTTAATATCTAGAAACCGTCTCCGAGAAAAATAAAATAAAAAATAAGTGTAGAATACTGTGAAATATCTGTTTCACTGCGCGAATTGATATTTCGTTGAAATTTCGGTCTAGACGACCTACTTATATTTTCAGACGATTAATTAAATTTTTGCCTATGAACGCCCTTTTGAGAGTTTTCAAGTGCAGTTTATGATATACTGTATATCATACGCTCAGAAAACGGAGTGAAAAATCTGCAGATCAACGTTTTCTAGACCTTAAAATCGATCAAAAAAGGTTTGAAGCCTGAATCTATCGCCGAGTTTTTTTTTTGTACTGTACTTTGTTTGAAACAAATTGTACATCGTATTTACTTGGTTTATGGTACTTTATCGTAATTTCACAATTTTTTCGGATTAGAGCGCTTAATTTGCAAAATAAGAGATTTCGATAATCCATTTAAAAAATTAAATAAGTTTTGCGTATATCGGTGTTAGTTTCTTGATATTAATGAATTATTAAAAAACTTTCCTATAACTGACTTTCTCAAAATTTTCAAGGTTTAAATTTTTGGCGGATTTATCGCCTTGGAGCTTACAAGGGTTAATGGGGTTTAAGGGGGTAGCAGCGATGTGGCAGACTGGCGTCAATTTAACTTACGAAAATAATTAGTTGGTTTATTTTTTAGTGCTCATTATCGTTAGCTAAACCAGAATAAATGTTTATTAGCTCATTAAAATTATTTTATCTATTTAAAGGAAAGATTTTAAGGAAAGATTTGAGTTCGACCTTTTATTTTTGAATTCGTAAAATTTTCAAAAAATTCAAAACATTATTAAAATTTTACGCATTTTCACCCAAAATTGTTTTTTTTTCTGAAATCTGTGAATAAAAACGAAAAAAATAGCCACTTTAACTTTTTTCATACATGTTTACATATTTTCTGAATGCTGTTTAAAAAAATCATAAAATGTTCATTTGTCATTTTTTGTCGCCTTTTTTTAGAAATATTATGAAAATTTTTCGCAAATCAAGTCCAAAATTTTTTATTAATGCTTTTTTGAATTTTTCTTGAAAAATCAGACCGAATTAGTTGGGTAATTTTCTGGTATCTATTTGATTTCCGTATTTCAACCGATGAAAGGGTCAATCGAATATCGTACTGATGAAATTTACAACATTTACTTGTGACACCGGTTTGTGCCATTTGGCACGTAATTTATTGAAATTTTATTATTTTTCAAAAATCTCAATTGAATTTCGGGTGTTATAAGCGCCTTTTTTTTCAAAGTCAGGAGGTTTTTTAATATTTAAACGCAATTGAAGGTCAATTTTTTTTCCTAAAAAGCTGTTTTTCTCTTTTTTTCATGGAAAAAAAACTTTCATATTTAGGAAAATTTTTCATATGGATAATGATTCTCTCACTAATAAGAGCATAACACCCGAAAATGCCTGAAGTTTATAAAAATCGCCTTCAAAAATCTCACATCGGGTCAAGTTGGAAATGGAGTTATAATGAAAAGTGGTTTTTGATATTTTTACAGATACTTAAGTATGCTGAGGAATTTAAAATATAAACGTTTGCAAGAATGAACACTTTTATTGAAGATAAAAAATAAAAATAAAATTTTCCAAATTTTTTTCTTTCATAAATCACTCCGAAAAAATGTACCAATCTTCCACATCGCTGCTACCCCCTTAAATAAAATCTTAAACCGTGTCATTAGTCTTCATCGAGTAATTAAGACCGCTAATAGCGGTCAACTACCCCCTTAATAAGTGAAATCTTCTATCGTGTAATTAGTTAACCAAAACTAACCAAAAAATGTTTTTATCACCAATTTTCACCAACCTTCCCGGAACTATGAAATTAATAATATTATTTTGATAAATATCCCACTGATTATTACCAATAAAACCGCAGGGCTTAACAAAATCTCCTACAGGGTTTGTTTATAAATTTTACAATGAGATAATTCAAATCGTCGATTCATATAATTTGACAATTTGCCACTATAAATGTTGCAACTTATATTTATGCAACGTTTTTACAGCAATTTGCGCACTAAACAATCTGGTTAGTTTCGTTATGCCGCGGCATGCCGTGAATATCAACAAAATTATCCCAAAATTTTGAACGTTTTTGTTTATCTGACTTTTTAAGAACTGAGATTATTCTCAAGAAATCAAATATACTCATTCCACCTAACTATTCATTTGCTTGAAAATGCTGCTGATTGGCTGATTTGCCTCAGTGTTTAAGCCAAAATAAGGCCTGTGGTATGATTTTAAAAATCTTTTAGATAAATGTGAGATTGGGGGGTTTCTGTGTTTTTTTAGTTGTTAGAACCTAGAATTTTTTCAGATGTAACATCACCAGATAACGGCGTGCCATTCATCTGGAACTACATTTTTTACATATTATTAAGTTCTTATGATATTCTATGGCTACGTTTTCAAAAGATGTTCTTCAAAACAATTAAAACTTCTGCATTTTCCGTAGAATTTAATTGTACAACAAAAAATGTTACTCCGGTTAAAATTTAATTTGTAGTACTTTTAAGTTACCGATAAACATTGGCTTATTATCACCATATCAAGGTGAATAAAAGATTTATTCGTGAAAATGTCCGTCAAAAGTCACTTTTCAGATACCGTGATTTGCTTAACCAAAAACATTCGAGAATAAATGGTTTGGTTCAGACAAAAATTGAAAAAATTAATTTTGACAAAATTTTTAAAAATTTTTGCATTTGTTGATCTCTTTCCTACATGTTTCAAGTACTGATCTGTTTGAACTTCATAAAAAAATGGAGAAAACATCAATTTTTTATTCAAGCTAATTTATGCTGCAATCAAATGTTTCTTATCTAATCGCTTTCAAAAAGGCCAGAAAATTAAACGACATTTTTAAGGTTAATTCATCAACAATGGACTGCATTAAAAAGGAGTTAGAATACACTACTCAAGAACTTTCAATTCAACGGGATCAAGCCTCAAATCAAAAAGCCGAATTTGAAAAGGAAATTGAACGTTTACTATTTGACAATCGCGAGATTAAGGAACAAACGCGCAAAACACAGCGGGAGCTCAGTAAGGAGATTACCTCTTTGACCGATGAGCTCAGGGACGAGCGGGACAGAATTCACGAGTTGCAAAAAGAAAACAGAAAACTCAGACAAGAGGTTAGTCCAATAGAATTTGAATTACATAATCGCCGAAGTTTTAAATTATAAATTATATTTTCAAAACATCTATATAATTTTTATTTCATTTGCAACGTGTCGATTTCGCATTATCAAGCTGTCAAAAAGACATTCTATTGCGAATGTTTGCCTCAGAGAGATAAAATAGTGGACTAAATTCGACATACTTTTCAGGCTGATAATGCGAAAAGCGAAACGTTGCGAAAAAATTAAAAACAAGTATAAACATAAAATATTTGAGTCCAATATTGATATTGTGACATGAAGCCAATCTCATTTTAAGAAATTATTTGAGAAGTTCTTCAGAACTTAGTTCAGAACTAAATAATACACTGGGTGACAGTCACCCGGTGACTAGTTATAGCACCCCTAGTTAAAAACGCTTTTTGGCGAAAGCCGAAGAAGTGCTTTGACTGATCTCCCCTTTTACCTCTTTTTGTTAATAATTTTGTAAATTTTTTCATAAAAAGTTAATATTTATTCACGTTGTGAACTTTTTTCGCTAAACCGGAAATTAAATGAGATTCTCCAATTATAACCAATATCTATCATCAAAAATATTTGTTTTTCTATGATAAGCAACGAAAATGCATTTAATCTCAAATTTTGGCGTTTGAGCTAGCACTTAATTAAGAGGGCGGTGTTTAGTAAAAATAGAATGTCTGAAAATTCGACCCTGCCTTAATTCGTCTATAAAATTTTTTAATTAAAAATAACCTTGGTGCACATTTCAATTCCAAAGCTTTTTGTTAAATATAAAGGATTATTTTATTCTCATTTTTTATTTTATGACGTTTTGCTTTTCTTGTTTCACATAGCCAGGGGTCGGCAATACCTGTCCTGAAAGTCCAGGACAGGACAAGTATTTTCAATCTCTCGGAAAGGACAGAACAGGACAGACATTTAAATAATTTTGTCCCCTCCGGACAGGACAGGAAATAATGAAACCTGTCCTAGTTTCTGTCCGGTAAAAATTAGATATTTTTGAGTGTATATTTTAGAAAAATATTTGTAGATGTTAATTAAGTCGCAGGAGCCGGGTTAGTTGCATTAGAGACATGAAAGAGAAAGGATTATAATCAAGAACAATTATTCTCTGACAAATTTTACCGAAAATAAAAATTTCCCGTCATTTACTCGACTGAAATTTTTAAAAAGACGTTTGATATCAAATCAGATTTTTTTTTAATTTGAATTTTAGAATTTTTTTCTTTCCAATTTTCATCATTTTAACAACTAAATATCGCAAAACCTAGAAGTCGAATTTTTTTCGACAGATCAATAACTCGAGGCATTATTTCACAAAATCGCCTCAGAGTTGAAAGTTTGATCTCTAGTGTGGTATTTTATCAGCCATTTTTCTGAAATTGTTGATTTTAAGTAACTCTCTTAGCTAATAGGCATTCTGTTTGACATTTCAGTGTACATATAAGATAAGTAATCCATTCTTTTAGAACATCGAACTCCAAACAAAATTATCAAAGCTTGAAAATACCCGCGGGCGAATCCGGCCTGAAAATGTTACGGATACTGGAACTCAAGTAGAAGATAAGGTAAGAACTTATTTGTTTAAAGGACGTTTAAAGCACATATTTGCATTAAAGGACTTTTTGTTAGGAAAAATAAAAGTTTTAAGGATGTACAAAACTGGTGGAAAATTGTTGGACGGATGTGGTATCGTCATTTCCGGATTTTGAAAGAGCTTTTTAGAAAGTGGGTTTTTAAGTTTCACTTCAGAAGGTTCTCCGAATATGACTTTATTATAAGTTCATCATTAATGGAATTTGCCATTGCTTTTTTTCATTTTTTTATCGTAAATTTTCTTTCAAAAACTCGAATTCCTTTACTGTGAAACTTTCAAGTGGCGTCGAGATTTAAGGTGATTTGAAACAATGCTATCATACAATTGGCTTCAATTCACCTTAAATTTCGACAAATTCCTATTTATATCGATTTTTCTTGATATTCACGCCGTACACAATGTCATTCATTAATAATAAGTTATTAATAAATAGAACGTTTGTGGCCTTTTTGATTGGATGTTGGCGTCTTTTCTTTATTTAAGTATAGATGAATAAGAATGTATGGAAAGTTGGTTAGCTTAATCAGAGGATTGTATGAACAGAAGTGTAGAGGAGACTGCGACTGACCCACGCGACTCATTGTCCAAATATTTTTTCTCTCTTATACTTCCTTCAAACTCACCTACGATTAGAACCGCGCTCACAAATTAATCTCCCCTTTACCATGTGTTGTGTATGAGGCCATAACGTTCTATTTATAGATAATATTTTTTTTGAGAATGCTGACAAATAATGTAGTATAAAATAACTGATTACTCATTTAAAAATGAATAATTTGGTTAGAAATGAATTATCAATAGATTATTTTATTCAATTTTTATTATCAAATGATCATATTTGTGCAACAATAATGAAAAATAGTTGGACGGATGTGGTATCAGTATTTCCGGATTTTGGGATGGCTTTTTTAGAAAGTACATTCTGGTCCAGAATTTATAGAATCTAACTTCAGACAGCTTTTTGAATACTGTTTCTCCTTGATGATTAAAATTGATGGTACTGAATTCACCACCGTTTTTTCTGCGGAGCTTATTAAGAAGTTTTTTGGGTTGATGAATACTTTAAGTCACTCTTTTCAAACTAATCTTGAAGAAATATGAAGGATCTTATGGACTCAGAGTTCAGATTTTTGCAAAAAAAGTTTTCATTGTAAATTATAGGGCAGGTTGAAATCAAAACCCTCCTTGAATATTCTAGAAATGGTTTTTGCATAATTTTCAAATAAAAGCTGGAGACTTGTTCCTAAATTTTATGTTGGCTTATTTTGAAAAAAATTTTTTTTTGAAAATTTGTCTTGGATTTCTCAAAATTGTGAAAATTATTTAACCCTCTCAGGATAGAGCCATAAAAGTGGCTTTTATTTTTTAGAAAAGACCGGAAATGATAAAAATAATTTAAAGAGAAGTTCAAGGTTTAAATCGTGCATAGAGTTTGCGATTAATTTTTCAAAAATGAAAATACAAATTTTTTTTTGATGAATCGCTTGATAAATATTTAATTCTACTTTTTTTCTTGATTTTTTTCAAAAAATCTTAAAACACCTGGTTATGAGAGACCAGAAATTGGATGTTATTTCTGAGAAAGTCACTTTTTAGAAAATTCAATTCTTGAACGTTTACAGTTTAGTTTTTTGTTGTGAAGTCTCTGACTGACTTTTAATTTTTTTCGAGAGTAAATTCTTTGAAAATCACAAATTTTAAAAAAGTCTAGCATTTCAAAATAATTCACTTCTACACAGCGGAAATGAAGTGCTTAACATTTTAACTGTCTTAATATAAGTACACTCCCCTTAATGTCTAACAAGAATAAAAAGAACATTAAATTGGCCCTGATTGGCTAAATCGGTAAGACGATTTGAATCACATTAACGCAAAAATTAAGGATATCCTCAATGACTTGACAATAATTGAGTTGCTAACACTTCCACTTTTTCCATAATATGAGTTCAAAGTCGAGCCATTAAACTGGCTAAACAAATGAGTGAAATACAGTGAGTTACCGCAAATTGCCACATAAGAACTTTACAACAAACTAGGGTGATTTGTGATCAATACTGAGAATATGTGTGCTATTCAACTGTATATTTATGGCTTTTCAACGAAACTTTTTTCAAAAATTAAAACTTATTTTTTTAGTCATTTACAAGAAAGAAGGCATTTGATTTCTATATCGACGAAGTTCAACGTGATGCACACAAACTCTTGGGTAAGAATTGTCAATTTGCGTCATTTTTTCGGAAAAATTAAGAAAAAAACTAACTAATTTCGACGATTAACATACGTAATATCAAATAAGTGAGCAATTAAACACCTGCAAAGTTAGTTAAGATTATTATTTTAAGCGATTTTGATGAAACATTATTAATTTATTTTCACGTTGAGAAACGTGATTTTTATCGAAGAAAATAACTAGTTTCGGGCTCAAGAAAATCAAATAATTAATTAACACGGACGAACAAGTTCCTTAGAAATCGCAGAGATCATTATTATGAAATTATTGAAAAACGGTTACAACAATAACTTGATTTCCGAAGTGTTTGACACTCAATTAAATTACAATACTAATAATGTGTCTTGCGGAATCCGGACAAGTTGAGTAGGTTTAATTAAGGTAAAGTTTATCACAGGATAGTAGAATGTAATAGGAGCTTTAACACAATGCAACAATGTACATTATTAGTATTGCATGAAAAAAATAATTTCATTTCATTTTTAACATAATTCAATTTCATTTTAATTTTGAATAATATAAAATTATTTGACATTCAATTTAATTATGTAAAATATAATTAAATTTATTAAGTTTCTGTCTGTTTGATAATGATAATACATCGAAATATAAGATAAAACTAATTTTTTCATTGCTCATTTAAATTTCAAATATCAAGATTCATAGATACAAGATTCATTTAAAAACTTAAATTTTCACTGCGCATTTTATAATTAATCATTATTTAACGTTAATAACGTTAATTACTGATCGTTAATATTCAAAATTGAATTACAAATGAATTATCAATCAAGATCATACTATTAATTGTTAATTTGAT
>SCLH01001532.1:0-18526 GCA_004367855.1 Oikopleura vanhoeffeni | reverse complement strand
AATAATCATCTGTGTGTTTCACCAGCTGTCATAATTCAAGACTTTTTCATAAAAAATTAATATTTAAATTGCCTACACTGTTCGTCAAACCAAAACCCCTTAAAAACAAATCTTGTCAAATTGAAATATTTTATAAGTCATAAAAGTTTTTAAAAAAGCATGCAATTTTTTTTCGTTTTTTTTATTCTAAAATCACACTTGAAAAGTTAGTTTTTTTGGCGTTCAAATTTGCAAAGGCTTATTTATGTATAATAATTTTATTTTAAGACTATTACGACTCTTAACAGAATTTCACAAAATTTTTCAGATTAGTTTGTACATAAACAAAACAAAATCTTGTTTGTTGTTAATGCTTTCTATTTCTAACTTAAACTTTTGCGCTCAATCTTGATTTTTGGTTGATTTTTAAGGAAAAGGGGGCTTTTTGGAACTGTGCATTTTCTTCAGTTCTCCATATGTTCCCGATTTTCCGTATATTTTTAGTTTTTCCAAAATATGTTCCCGATTTTCCGTATATTTTTAGTTTTTCCATAATATGTTCCCGATTTTCCGTATATTTCCTTATTTTTGCAAAAAAAGTTCGTCTGTTTTCTATACCAGTTCAAAATTTTACCAAAAAGCTCCCATTCTCCGAAAATGTCACCAAACGTTGTGTATCGAGTTTTAATCGTTGATTAGGATAATTTAGTTTCAAAAGGTGATTTAGCAGTTAATTGAGTTATTTATAATACTCTTTATTTTCTGTATAAAAACTGTAACTGCTACGAGATTCTGTTGCAATAATCAACTCTCTTGCAATAGGCTATATCATTGCACCCCGATATATGTTGAGTTGCTGAGGTTAATGAGAATTGTAGACGGTCTTACCATGGCTGCAAATAAACCAATAATAATATGTAATTTATATCGATTACGGAACCTCTTTGAAAATATTGCTAGTTTTTTAGCCAAATTTTTTATATAATTCGGCTTTTGAAACCATTCAATTGAGTTCTTAGACAGAAATATTTAGTAAATAATAAAATAAAAAAGGTCCGAATCGGACCATTTTTAGATTTTTTCGGAGATGACTGAAATTTTTAAAATATCAGGTTTTGTTTAGAAAATTAGAAACAATGGTCTGATTCGGAACATTTTTTCTAATTTATTTATCTCTGGATAGTTGTGCTCAGTTTGAGCTATCTAAAAACTTAATCGGATTAGTCGTTTTCAAACGCCGAATTATATAAAAAAAATTGGATAAAAACTAGCTATTATGTTCCAGGAGGTTCCGTGATAGATATGTAAAACAGTTAAAGTTTCTTGATTTTCAGAAAATTTAAGTTTGCTTTCTGAACAAACAAGACGGAAAAATTAATAAAAGGTTCCTCGTGGTTCTGCACGAACTTTTTAATTGCATATCCATGGAGAGTTTGACTTAAAAATCTAGGGAGGAGAAATATTTTTATATTGACTCCTAAAATAGGCTCAATATACGATTGTTTGATGATTTTTAAGCCATATCGAAGTTTTTGATTCATCATCCTTGATAGTCAGCGAACGTGTCAACTTAATTTTCTTTAAAATTCTTAAGCAGAACTTTTTATACTTTTCTCGAAATTTGTCATCAAAATCCCCGATTTTTAGCAACGACGACCTCTTAAACGTAAGGTTGACTGAACGAGTGAAAAATCAAATGCTACAAATTAGACACTAACAATCCGTCACTCTTTTATAGAAACAACGTTTCGGTTCATTCCATAAAAAGCAAATATACTAACTTGTGAGTTTCAAAAGTTGAACTTGCATAATCTAGATTTTTTATAATGTTGCAGTGATAATAAATGATCAAATTTGAATAAAAAATATACATTATGTATAGTGGGCTAAAGCTAATTTTTCGGCCCTTTCTAACAATTACCCTTCAAAAATTTTCTTTTGAAAAAATAAATATATTTTGCGCTTCTCGTGGTCAAAAAATAGCTTTAACATCTCATTTTTAAGTATAGAACCTGGTTCGAATATTTATCACGTCATTATTAAAAAAATATTTCAGAAAATTGTCGAAAGTTTTTCTATTTAATCCTTTGATTGACTTTTAAAAGACTTACCAGATTACGTTATCATTCAAAACATACTCACGAGTACATCCTTGCTGTTTTACAATAATCATAATTCCTAAAATCCAAGCCTAGATTTATTTTATTTTTTGACGATCTTCCGGATCAGTGTGGTTTAAAATAACAATCATTCACCGACATGGGCCGGAAATGTTATATGGTTGTGTTTATCACCGTCACGTCTAAAATATTTCTACTACTGATATTTTTTTAGTTATGTTTAATCTGTTGGGATTATAGGAATAAAGCTGTTTTATTCAAACAAAATTTTAAAAATAAAAACTTATTTTACCTTCGATAACAAATTAGTTGAAAATTTTTTTAACAATCAAGTGTATTAAAAAAGTACAGTATGTGTTTTTTTAACTTGCGAAATGAAAATTGTCATTTAGGTAATTACGGCCAATCAAAAATGGTAACTAGGTGCATTATATTTTCAAACCCTTGACATCGGCTAAAGCTTAGCATTCAAAATAAAATTCACCTTGTTACGATTTTAAATTGGCTATAATTACCTAAATGACAATTTTCTTTTCGCAAGTAAATAAAACATATACTGTATATCAAAAACAAAAAAGATAATCTCCCAGAATTTTTGGCAGAAATACAGTTCAATTTGGTCTAAAGTAAGGTAGGCACGGCAAAAATCGATCAGCTCCGATTTTATTTATTTTCGGAGCACTTCGAGTTTCTGCCCTGAAATTTAGCCAGAAAATTTTTCTAAATTTCTAACTACTATTTCTAAATTTATTTGGAAAATTCAAGCCAAAAAATAGGCAATTTCAAAAACGGTTTGTAAGATTTGAGATGGTTGCAGGCTATTTAAAACAATTTTTATTCTGCGTCTAAACTTTAGATTCTCGAAATATAAAAATTTGAAAAAAAAATGATATGGATAAAAGTTTGAAATCCAAAGTATACAGTTTGTCAGATTTCAGCTTGTGAATTAATTTCCAGGAAGCAAAGGACACCGACGAATCAGAAATAAGATAGAAAAAAAGTATAAAAATATTATTGAACGCGAGCCAATTATCATGCGTATGATCACATGCTTTCTGGAACTAAGTTTCGACTGTATAAAAGTTTTTCGAAAATCATTTGCGTTCGAATAATAAGTTCGAAGTTCAGTGAGCATGATATGACTATGGTTCATAATAATATCCGCACGCGTATGAGATAAAAGTTGCGATGAGTACCTCCTCAACTACCAAAATAAAGTATTTTAATGATTCATTTTCGTCAAAAAGTAGGCTATCTCATGAATACTTAGTCACAATTTAATAAATATCACAAAATTAATGTGTAGGCTATAAAGTTCTAATTCAAGATCAGGCTTGTAAAAGGGATGGCTTTTGCGTGGGTTTTCCATCCCCTTTTTGCGTAGTTTTTAGCAAAATATAGTGAAAAATGGGGATGAGGATAGGAAATCCGGTCAGGGATCATCTCTTTTACAACCCGGTTCAAGACTTAGTCTGCAATAAGACCGTAATAATAGGGTACTGGCTGAATAAATTGCGTAAACATGAAATTATGTTCTAAAAAAAGTTTAGAAATGGTCTTATTTGACACTCAATTTGTCACTCAATAATTTTATATGGTTATAAACATCGAAAATAAATGATTGATAACAAAAAATGTAATTTTTCAAATAAAGGAATGCGATTCGAAATTCCAATTTTTTTCAAAAATCTAGGTTTTTGATTGGTCAAAAATTAATTATATTGAAATAAGAAACTTGCACAGCAAGCTTGATCTTTTAAATCGTCGAATTTCAGCGCCATAAAATTAATGTTTTTGGTTTAAAATGTCAGAAGATACGACCAATTTGATTATCACAGAAGGTAATTTGGAAAAAAAAACATTTTTCTTTAGATCTTCAGCCGAGTAAAAAGTATGAAATAAAATTTATTTTCAGTACACAAATAATTAAATCAGTGTCTCTGAAGTACCGAAATAAAGTATTTAAATCATTCATTTCCGTCAAAAAAGTCGACTATCTCATGAATAATAAGCCACAATTCGAAAAATACCACAAAATTAATGTGCATCATTTGAAGTTCTAATTCATAGGTTTAGTCAGCAATGAGACCTTAATAATAGGGTGCTCATTGTAAAAGTAGCTGAATAAAATACGGCTCGGGAAATTGGAATCCTACTATTTCCGGAGCAAATGGACCACGTTTTTTGAACAAAGTATTTTACTTGTTGAATTTAATTAAAGGCAGACAAGCCCCTCAAAATACAAAAGATAGACATTCCAAAAAGCCTTTTTGAACATATTCTTTTTCACGAGAAAATCTCAATGCAGATTTGACTCATTTATAATTTATTTGCTTAATCCAAGTTGGATTATCCAACTATTGATAGTTTTCTTGTCGGCGTTTTTCAGTGAAGACAATCCTCGGCAGTGGTCGGCAAAATCGGATGAGAAAACCGATCCGGTCAAATTTTTTGACAAGACTTCTGATCCGATCAAATTTTTCGAAGACTCTACCGATCCCACCAAAATATTTTTTTTGCAAATATACCGACCTCTGCTTAACCAAAATAAAATGAGTAATATGTAACATATTATATGTTCAACCCCTCGAGGAACCAAGCCGGATAAACGAGTCCAAAAGTTTTCAACCTTGCAAAATTGGTCAGTGAACATACACAGTGTACTTCACAAACTCTTTATGAATTTTTAATAATGAATTTGTCAAGAAGAATTCGAAAGTATAAATTAAAAAAAAGGTTTATCACCAACCGTTCAAAAGTTTTTTTGACTGTTTTTTTGCCGATTTCGCTAGAACGGAAACTTTTAAAAACTGACTGCCTTTAAAAAAATTTGAGGAAGTTGTTTTTGAAGGAAAGCTTTGATGATGTTCATTCCAAAAATTCTTTCTATTACGTTAAACAGGCTTGGCTTGGGTTTTCCATCCCCTTTTTGCGTAAGTTAAAGCAAAAAATAGGGAAAAAATGGAGATGAGGATAGGAAATCAGATCGGGGATCATCCCTTCTACAACCCTGACGTTAAACCTGTTTAATTTGTTTTTAAGTGGATAATCAAAACATCTTTTTCTCACGAAAAAGCGCTCGAGTCATGAATTGTGGTGAAGTACATTTCACAGAAGAAACTTTTTCGAGCGTGCAGTCATTTTTTTTTCTTGTTTTATTGAATAGCATTAACCAAATCCCTACTAAATTGTAATTCATTATGTGACTTTTCAAATAGCGCTGGAGCGGCTCTAGTGGAGCCGATAATAAACTTCCATCAAAAAGTTCTTACCATTGCAGGCACAGAGCCTTTTGAAAGGCTCAAACCACTTTGAATCAGCCAAAAATGGCGGAAAATGTTCGAAAGATGCTCGTTAAAATAAGCCAGTTTTTAGCAAAGTCTTTTGAGTCCTTTTTGCGACACCAAAGTACATTCTAGGGAGTTCTTGGGCAAAAATATTTACTATCATGAGGTAGTATTACGTACTACCCACAGATTGTATTCCGCGACATGCGCACAGATTGCGTGGGCGGAGTCCCTATCTCACAATGGGCAAGTCGAGCCCCATTGGCTGAAATTTTCCCCCATGGCTGGGGTATACATTCTTTTGATAGTAGTTGAATTAACTTTGTTTTTTGGAAGTTTTTTCTAGAATTAAACATAAAACTATAGAATTTGAAAATTTTTGTTTGACAATTAAACTCTCCAACTTGATTATAAAGAAAAGATTAAAGGATAGTGTCATATGAGTTTCTATAAACAGCGCTTATAGTAGAGCCTTCTGAAGGTCACTGGTGCCTCCGCGGACGTTTTTTTATCTATGCTTCCAAGGGTTATTCTTTAAATGACTTAAATAGGTGAGCTTTCATAATGTAGTTGTCATAAAACCCATGTCTCCTTAATGAACGTTACAAAATCTTTGAGCGGTCCTCAAAACTCTACTTTGCAAAATTAAACATTTCTGACATTTGGGCTCAGACTTCTGTCAGAAGAACTTAACCGCGGTTAACCGTGGGAAATATAAACCGACCGTGTTTCCATGTATGTACCAAATATATATTACCAGATATGTAACGATCATCCTTGTTTCTCATGTAGTTTGAATCACAATTTACGGTATTTACTCTTAAAATATAAGAGGGTTGCGGTTTCAAAAACGCAATATCTAACTATTGCGATCTCAGAATAAGAAACAGTTGGAATTTTAGATTCCTAAACTTTTTATCTGAATTTCATTATATTTTAATTTCAAAGATCAAAATTTGAAAATTAAAAGAGTAGTAAAAAAAATTTCTTCGTTAAGGGGGTGGTCATGTCTGATTTGCAATTTTGCAGAGCTATTTCAGGAAAATCTGAATCTTGAGCAATAATTCCAAATATGCCAATTTTTAAATCTATCCTTAATCTTGCGAAAAAGTACATCACAAATTATTTTTGACCATTACACCAATAGGTACAGTATCGTAACAAGGTGACATTTTCTAAACTGCAAAATCTATCTCCTTCCAGACGGTATATCAAATTGAGCTCAAATTTTTACAGATAACGTAACGGTAGTATGTCAAACTTTAAACACAAGCTATTTTTGATCCGGTGACTGAACAATTCCGGAACGCCAAATAACCGACGATTTTTCACAATTTCAGACTTCAAAATCTATCTCCTCCGTGGATATATTTGCAAAATGGCTCAAATTTTTATCAAGTACTTCTCAGAACATATGTAAGAGTTGATCACAAGGTTTTTGCAATTGACAGCTAAAACTCGAAATATGATTTTTTGGTCATTTTCGAAAAAATGTCCGATAAAAAATTGCTTCGATTTTTTCTAAAGTTGGCTCAAAAAAAACCAGTGAAACACTGATTAGAAAGTTGGCTAACGTCAAGTCAATATTTTGAAGTTTTAGTGGTCAAATTCGAGCAAATGTTATTTTTAAACTTCATCTTTTAAAAAATACATAGAAAAAATTTTGATGATTGGGTTTCTTAGTACACTTGAATTTGGAGCATTCAATTTGGAGCATTTTTATGCCTCTAAGGCCTTTATTAAATCAGACATGACCACCCTCTTAAATGGGCATTTTCGGTCATAAATTTTCATTTTTATCGTTTTTGCCTTTTTCTTATATTTCTGATTTCCATTCCTTTTCCTAATTCACAGTTTTCTTCCATTCTTATTGGTCAGTACCAGTGTTACTATTCTCCCCCAGAAAATTTAGTAGGATTTGTTTGGAGAGTATACATTTTTGGTCGACAACATTTTTGCTCGACTTTTTTTCGCCTATCTTTTCATATTTAAAATGCGTAGGCGCATAAAAACTACAGATTTGAAGAAAAATTGTGTGTAATAAATCATTTAAGGTCGCAAAATACAAATTTTCGATACATGTTTATAGCATAAATCACATTGTTTTAATGCAAATACCGAAAAATTAATTAAACAATGAAACATTTCGTAAATTCGTATTTAACTCGTACAATCCACTCGGGGTCCACCGCAAATAGCGTTGAGGAATAAGCGTCTCTGATTGGCTCAGATTTTGATTACCTTACAAAATGATAGGGGACGATGACTAATAGCTTGCGCAGCGAATCGCCGCGCACCGAGTTGATTGTACTGCTAATTCCGCCTACGCACTTGCAACGGTGCGAGAAAAATCAAATTATTTTTTAAGACAAACAAAAATGGTCTGATTTGACACTCAAGTAGCTTTTAATGCGTTTTAAGACCACAAACAAATTTCGAAATTTTGAAAGTTTTAGAAAAGTAAAGGTTTCTGATAAAATTATGAGCTTTGATTTTAGAAGTTTTCTCTGGAACCTCTTAATTCCAGCGCTATAAGTTACTTTTTTTGGTTTTGGATTAGCATTGAGACTGCATTTTAGTTTTTGTAACTTCAAATATCTTCCAAATAAAGTTTTATTATTATTGAAAAATAACTTGAATATCACAATTGAAATTTTTTCAAATCACATTATTTTCGTAAAAACGGCAATTAATCATTATTCTCAACACCATGATATAATATTTATACTTAATTATACTTAAAAGAAGATTTGACTTTTTTTTGAGAATCTATAGTTTTGAATTTTTGAAGCTTTAAGGGTGGACAAATTGTACTACCGACCAAACAATCAAAAAAAAATTGGTACAAATGTCTCTTTAATTTGTACCAAGATTTACCGTATTGAAAATGTAAGAGGCTTGCGGCTTCTAAAACGTAATACTTGAGGATCGTCGATAACTTGAGGAAATTTATCTTCCGGGTATAATACCCATTTTGTCGGCCGAGAAGTACTTTTAGTCTCCGTCCATTTTGACGGTAGATTGTGGGTTCAGCTCATACTTCTGAGTGACATAAATTCAAAACTCATAATTCTTCTTGACAAAAATGTTTATTTTTTGCACAGATGAACTATTTGATATAAGCAGCATATAAAAATGTTTTCATATTCTTCACAACCCAATCGGCAACCACAATTTGGGGTGAAGTCACACGAGCCAGTGGTAATAGACTATCCTACAGGGTAAAAAGCGCTGGAGCGAGTAAGAAATATTCATACTCAAGGAGTAACCGACGAAGGGCTGTACGAGACTCAGAAGGATCAGAAGCTAATTTTAGTTCGCATTGCATTTCGTCGGCCTGATAAAAGTAGCGAAGAAGAAGAAGACTAAAAAAAAATTCGATGTCAAAAAATTCACCACACACTGTCATATGTCAAGTTATTTCCTCACCGCACTATCTTTTGAAAGTATAACTCTTTGGCTCTAATGTTGTTGCATTAGATAACTGTGAATCAGTATTTGAAATGGCAATAAAAAATTATAAAATTGAAAAAAATAATTCCAAATATTTCCTTAGATCAAGAAATTGGGGTAACCCGACGGAGGCGGGTCTCGAGACGGCAGAAGGATAGAAAAGCTGATTAGCTGCGATCTATTTTTATTAACGATTGCGTTATAAAAACCTGAAAAAAACATGGATTTCGATAAAAAATTTTCGCGAATTGTGCATAATTATTACGAATTTTTTCTAGAGCCTTTTTTCAACGCTAATAACTTTTCTCGGATCTAAGACATTGGATCTGACTATTTACAACTTAATTTAGTTGCCAACTACTGACAAAAAGTATTAAAATTTATATTTTACATCATAAAAAATTTTGGAATTTTCTTCAAAACCCTATTTTGACGAATTTGAAGGGTAAATAAAGTTTGAATGCATCAAAAGCCTAATGATTAAAAATTGAAAAAAAAACCCTCGACGCCAACCTCGCTTGCACACTTTAAAAAAGTGCTTGCTTAGAAACAAATCGATATGTTCGACTAAATCAGGCTTCCAAAGGGAATCAGGCTCCAAGATGCATTTAGTCCAGCGAACCAGGTGCAAAAACAGCCAGTTTAATTTTGGAAATTTCTCTAAATAACAGAGAAAAATTGAAAAATCGGGGCTTGTACGGGCTGTTAACTACAAATTAAAGTTTATAGAACAAAAGAGAGAAATTTTAATATCCCAGGAGCTAGAGTATATTACCAAATAAATGGAACGAATCACTTTTTGGACCGGTAAGCCCGGCGGTCGGGCATACAGCAATACTTGACACCGAATTTTTTGAAAATCAAACAAATACTCCTAGAAATCCCGAAGTGTGAACTCAAATACGCATTGCGGTTAGCTCAGGACAAGTTTGAAAACTCAGTAAAACCCAGTCGGTTACCGCTTAAGGGGTATTGTCCGCTAAAAAGTTAGGCCAAAAAATGTCATAATACTAAAGACCAAAAAAGTGCTTCTAACCATGATCAATGAAAAACGAACCAAATGCTTATAATTTCCATATTTTCAGAAAAAAAACATTAAAACGAATTGGAAAATTCCATGTCCGAAGTCTCAAATGCGACAGGACTTTTTACGGGTACGCAAGGAGAATTTAAACAATGGCGACCAATCAGAGTGGAATTTATTACCAGCTAACTGAAAAATCAATATTTGTTCTTCCTGTAAGTATATGGCGACATAACTAGACCAATTTTGAATTCAAAAATTTTCGCAGATAAAAAATAATAAAAACTTTCAGTTACGAAAAATGATTTTTTACTCGATCCCATTGTCAAAAATCGTAAAAAATTGTCGTGAATTAATAATTAAAGAAAAACGGTGTGATTTACGTTTTACCATATCAATATAAAAATAACCGCTGGAATTATTCGAAAATCTTCATCGCAATACTATCGACGCTAATAAGCGGGAAAGAGTTTTTATTCTTAAAAAAACTAACAATTATTTTGTTCAATCAACTGTAATCATTTATTGCCTATTATACTTGATGTTTACAATTATTTGGTGCTTTCTGTTGTCAAATAAATACAATTGTTTGAGCGCGCAAATCAAAGAGAAATAACTGGTCAAACCTCCTAACAAATAGTCTCAATTTTCAGATTGTTTGTCAAAGTAAAGCGTCATTTAATGATTTGTATCTTATAAAAAGGCACGAAATGTTTTTATTCCGGAAGAAATTGAGTTTGAAGAAAAAAAATGAAAATATTTGAGGTAGAAATCCATAAATAAAGAAATTTTCTGTATATATAAAAACCTTGATTTTTGGACACAAAAATAAAATCAAAAATTCTATTGGAAAGGGCGTTATTGTTTGTCAGAAGATCTCAACTTATAAACCTAACTCTCCTGGTCAATTCGAACGCGAACAAAGTTGATTATGCTCAAGAAAGTAAACAAGATAGAGAAATCATGACACCAAAGAATCAGGAATGTGAAAAAGCTAAGCATTTTATATAAAGTTATCATCGATAAGGCAACTACAAAAAAACGTATAAAATTTAAACGACGCCCAGAGCGAGCTGGTAATATACAAATAGTAAAGTGGTTAAGGGTATCGTCCCTAATTTGACATATTCTCGAAAATAGAGCCGAAACACGGCAAAGATTATAGCAGATTAGCCATTTGTAGAATAGCCTTCAATGTTGCGTAAAACATTGTGTCAAAACTTCTTTCAAATGAATACACTCCAGACACATCAGCGAAACAAGGAAGAACCTAAGCCCAAAACGAAATAATATCTCCTCTCGCAGGTCACTTTGAAACCTCACCTAAATTTAACATAACTGCAAATTAGTATAAAAACTTCTGTGAAGCGTTTTTGTCAATATTTTTATTTTTTTAGAATACACAGACCGTCGGTTTTTGGAACATTTTCATCGGAAGAGAGTTATCCCCGAGGTTATATTTCGAAATTCACTCAAATTTTTGCAAAAAAGAAGCTCAAAACAAAATAAAACTTTGTGGAAGCGTTTTTTTGAATTACGAACCCAAACAAAAATGAAGTTGCAAGCGAAAAAATTCCAGAAAAAAAGGCTTCGATTTTTCGACAGTAGCCAGAAGAAAGCTGGGGAACACTGAAGAGAAATTGGCTCACGTCATCAATAGTGGAAGTTTAGTGGTCAAATTGAGACAGAACGTTATTTTTGAACAGAATTTTGAGAAAATACTAGAAAAAAATAAAAAAAACGCAAAATTCGGAAATTTTTTGTTGTCATTTCCGTGTTTTATGCTAAAACATAAAAAATGATTTGGTGCATTTTTAGGAATAAAAGGCAGAAAAATAGGATCATTTTCATTCGAAATTAGAATTTAATTTATCTAGAATTCTGTAGTCCAAATTTAAGTCCAATTAGTGCGCATCACTATTTGAGTTGCTTGAAAAAAAAAATAATACAAGAACAACTTCCTGCCATTGATTGTTAGCAATTAAACTCTGGATAGTAGGGTGCTACGGTTTCACGAGAATCTACGATATTATAAAAGAAGAAAATGGACTTGGTTGGGATAAGTATAGTGTAAACCCCGTGCAAGTTGGATTCTGAGGCTGGTTGATGCAAAAGAAAAATTTCAGCCATATTCCCTTAGAAGTATAGCTAACGGGCGTCTTACTTGTTCAGTAAAAACTAAATAATACACACAGTCGCATTCAAAAATTTAACCAGTAATTTTATAAACTACTTTGAACGCATTCACACGAGAATATTTGATACAAACAACGCCCGAGGGCGGCACAATTGGATGGACGAGAGCCGATCCGATCCATCTTTCAAAAGGCACGCTTCCGACCAGACCGATCCAATCTTTTCAAAAGGAAGATCCGATCCCGACGGATCGATTTTAAAAGTAACCGATCCGATCCAGATACCGATCAACTTTGGTACAGCCGACCGATACGATTGTTTTGGTTGAAAATTAATTGATTTGGTAAATATGTCTTGGTTTCTGTTAATTATGGTATTAACCACAAATCATTCAACGTGCTCTGAGGGTGAAACGCAAATATGGATCAAAAAATTGTATACATGTGTAAAATACAGGATTATTACGTGTTTGTTCTTTATAACGCGCACTTTGAAAAATATATCAGATCCCATTAAAACACGTATAACTCTCACATGTACACAAATAATTTGAATTGCCGGAAAATTCTGGGAAAGGCAACTAAAATTACAATTCTTTTAACATTATTACACAATTGAAACATGCGCATTGGGTTTGCGGATTGTAAACAATCTAGGCTGAAAATAATAATTTACTGTGATTTTTCGTATACAAAGACAATATTTAGCAACAATATATGCTGAAAACTTCATATGCCGAAAAAAGTTCTAAATATTCCTTAAGTAAAATAATTTGGGAATTAAAAAAAACTCATCGAAAGAAAAATGGCACATAAAAGAGTAAATAAACAAATGGCAATAATTAACACAAATTATATTGTTAAACTAAAATATTGTAAAACTTAAAGTTTATGTCACGAAGATGTAAAAAAAAAATCTAGTCAGTGAACACTGTTTTGATTTTTCCATCCGAAAAAATGTTGAGGCGAAAAGACCGAATCCGACCAGATCCGATCCAAAAAAAATTGATGGCAACCGAAATCCGATCCAAAAAAAATTATTAGGCGACCGACCAAAAAAAATCAGATGTGCGACCCTGCGCTCCCACAAGCTTGAAACGTTAAAAGCGATGAAATTTTCCTCGAACTTTATAAAAATGGCAGTTTGAAAAAATAAAAACCTTAAGCCAAACTGTATTTACTAATATGTATGACTGGTAAACTTTTACATTCTAGGAACTTGAATTTTTCGAGTCTTATATTGTCTGAGATTAAATTCTCTATTTGAAAGGTAAACAAATGAAAACGTAATAAATATGTAAGGTAATATTGAAATGTCAATAAATATGTATAAGCGTTAAACACAGTTCATAAAATGGTCGTCTCACAATACAAAGAGCGTAAAATTACCTTTTATAAATAAAATATATTAGTCACATCTTAAGTGGGTCACAAGAAATTATTTTTAAATTTACTAATTAGTGTGCAGCCGTCGATTTTCACCCAGAAAAAGTTAGGAATTAAAAAATTTTTGTATCAATTTGTTCCTTAGTTAATTCTAAAGCAAAAAAGGTTTATGACTTTTTGAAATTTAACTCCTGGTGTCCAAAAGACAAAAATAGATCCGGCCAAATAGTAAAACCAGCTGTGAAACGGAAGTTTCGATGGTATATCCAGTAATACACAAAACAGCTCTTATTGACAGCATGCAAGAGAGAAATGAGCAAAAACGGAAAGTAGTGAAATGAAAATTGATATCAAAAATAAAATTAAAGTTTCAAGCCTTGTAGGTAATTGAAGTTACAGATAGGTTGTGTAAGCCATAAGGGATACAAATCGGATAGTTACTTTAGGTTCTGATAACTCGCTTTTAGAGATATAAAAGTAGAAAAAAAGACAACTAAATTTTGTTTATTTTCTTAGTGACAAATTAAAGTTCGATGATATGACAGGGCCGAGAACATTTCAAACGTAAGTATTGTCTGATATAATTAGAGAATACGATGCGCGATTAAACATATGGAATTGTTTCAAATCTTCACTCATTCCGATTGAAACATAAGAAATAAAAACATTTCGGGCCAAATAAGTTGTTGGGCTTTGTCATGCTGGACAGAACTGAGAAAACAAGCTATTGACATAAAATTAAAGTTTTTTTTCATAAAAACGTAAAAATGTCACAGAACTTCCATTTTTTTTATTTGTATGAAAATTGAGACGACCTGTCGTAACGCATATGGCAAAAAACCCCTAACAGGGCGTCGTAAACGCACAGGGAGAAATTGCCACACGAACCCGTGCCAAACTACCGTCTCGTAAACGAACTCTATCTAAGAAAATTTAAAAATACCTTTTCCAATTGGCACGAATTTATGCCTTAATAATTTGGAATTCATTATGAATTGGCAGGTGGTTCCTTTGGACCTCGGTTTATCAACTGCCAGTATGCACTGAAAGACGTCTACGATTTCCGGTCCAAAACGGCGAATAAGATCAAAAATTCATAAAAAAATGTGTCAAAAAATAGCAATGTTAAAATTGAACATGAAGCCCGAAGACTAAATCGATACCGGAAAATTTCGAAAACGCGCATTTGGTTCTCTGAGACAATGCTTGTATTTGCAGTGCTCAATAAGAATACTTCGACGATTTCGGCACTAAAGGCAAAAATCCTTATAGAAATGCTAAAAACGTGAAAAATCCCAATTTTTTCACTTTGAAAAGGCGGACCGAATCAAAAGAAATTAGCTCAAATCTCTAAATGTGCCATACAGCTCCAGTAACTTCGCTAAAAAATGAGCCAACGAAAAAACATCGACAACTTCCGGTTCACGTAAAATATCGACTATCCTCGAAAACTGAAAATTTGTCATAGAAAAACCAGAAAAAGAGTCAATTTTTTCAATTTATTTTTTCAGCAAAATTCTCAGAATTGTCCTCTTCGTTTGATACTAGATTAGGTCATTTCCGGTCAATTGAAAACTCGATTCGAAAAATTTTGGAAATAATTCGAAAAATTTTGAAATTTTCAAAAAATTGTTTCATTTTTTTTCGGAAAACAATCAGTAGGAATGCGACTCGGAATTTTGAAACTGCCCCTAAGTCCTACTAGTATTAGCCTCGACGGTGACACCCTAAATTAAATACGACAAAAATTCGTACTAACAAACAAACAAAAAATGTTTTTCAGTAATAATAACAATAATAACAAAATAAAATAAAACTTGAACATAAAAAAGGAAATAAGCTCCAAAAACGCCAAATTTTTAAGTCGGAAAATATTAGAACGTTTTTCTTATTAAGGCGTACGGTTTTGTAAATGAATAAATTATCAATTTAATCAATTAAGTCTCAAGCAGCGGTGAGCAAATTCGCGGTTAATAGAGATAATGTTGGTCCTATCAATCAATTTCTAGTCACGACTTAAAGTTAAAATGAGCAGGGTTGAACACTAGAAACTAACTCGCAAATCCGACAGATTATTTGGAAAATGAACTTCTTAACGTGTAATAACCTTTAATTTCAGATGAAAATAACTATAAATAAATTACTATGACGGAAAACTTAAGTAGTTATTACAGTGGATTACTCATGTACTCAGAATTGATAAAACACACTGATCAGATAAGTGCCCATCGGCACCATGGATAATTAGTAGCAAAGCATATGTAATTCCTGTACATGCCATGAAGCGTGTTAATTGACTTTTTGACGATCAAATATTTTTTGTAAGATTAAATTACTAATCGAAGTCTCTATTAATCGTAGACGCGATTTCGGCAAGTTAGTGACCTTCACCGATTAAAATCGCAATTCACGAGACGCCTTTAACATCATGGACAAGATCAGTTAAGAAGTTCTCGATAACTTGAAAACAAAATGACGTTGTGTCGTTTTTTAAGAATATTTACTGTATTAACATTTTTATTCTTTTTCCAAAAATTTTGAATCCCAAATAAAACAATTCATTGAATCAGAAAAAAAATCTAATTCTTTTATACACCAAAGCCCAAAAAAACAAGTGCACCGGTATTTCAAGAAATAAGGTCGGTCAAAATAAGTACGGTTTTTTCAAAAAAGCTAAATCACGTTGAAATAATGAAGATTTTTAGTAGTTTTATAGAACTTTTCTCTAATGACACAAAGTCAAAACGACACGTGCCTCAATAAGAAACCCAGTTATGGCTCCAACGCTACACAAAACGAGCTCCCACCCACCCCCCCCAATCACGCCGACACAATAGTGGGAAAGAAGCTAATGAGCTGAACATCAAGATTTTCAAAAAGCACGTGACTCTATTCTCCACACACAAATAACGGGATTTAATCCTATACATATCCCACACACACTTGACACTACAACCACTGAGTTGTATTCCACACACACGAATGAAAAAAGTCTTAAAAACGTTTGAAAGTTGACCTGGAATTGCGTTGACGTAATTGAGTCTTTCAAATTACTAGTACTATGGTACTGATACTATTTTTCAAAAGTACTCAAAATGCATGCGGAAGACCCCTTAAGAATCATAGACGAATTTCTAAGCCTTAATTGCATACGTATGGCCTCGGTCTTAATATAGAGCATTTCTAAACAAACTGAAAAACTGATTACATAAGACGCGCCTAAACGCATGAAGATGAGTGACGTGTATCACAGAAATAAGTATGCAGCAACAAATTAAGAAACATTACTAGAGAATTTGAAGAAACATTAATAGTAAACAAAGCGATAGAAACATTTGAAAGTTTGATATGAGGCTAGTTTCAAATATAATTAAGTTTAAAATTCATCTCATTATTGCACTTTTGGTGACTCGAGGAATTTCGCAATTCTTGTTCTTACCATTGAGGCTTTATTCGTTAATTTTTAATTAAATAAAAATTGGCTAAATATGAAGCTTTTGAAACAATGTATGTTGATCATGAAACTGTTGCCTATATGGCGCGATTTATAAGAATGGTCACAGGGTGCCGGAATCGAGTCGGGACATGATTCATGTTTAAGTTACGAGAGTTACCAGACGGAGCTGTGTCGAGATCCAATACAATATAAGAAATGTCTGAATCAATTAAAAAAAATTTTTAATTGTCCAAAAAAATTCGGAAAATCGAATTTTTTTAAGTATTTCTCAGTAGTATGCATATTTGAACGGTATGATAGATAACCTCATGTTACGTTGCACAAGGTAGCCTGCAATGTAATCGTGAACTACCACTTGAAGAAAAAATTTTAAAAAAAAACTCAAAAATTTCAACAATATTTTAGATGGTGAATTTACGAACGACGGAGACTGTCCGAGATCCATACAATGAGTATACAACTAAATGGTTCTTCTGCTCAAAATATGGTATACGGTTTGCTTTAAATCAAAATTCAAAAAAATTGTATTTGACAAAAAATTTTTCGGAAATCGAATTTTCCTAAGTATTGTTTCAGTAATTTGAACATTTTGATGATGACCTAATTTTGCTTGGAAATTTAGCCGTTATTGATCTTTTCAGACAATAAAAGAAATTAAAAAATCGCCAAAAAAAAACTGAAAAAATTTTAATCGTAAAAAATTTATTACGAGCAACCATCCATAGTAACCACGCGCTATCGATTGAGAAAGTGAGCTTTTGTGGAAAAATTTGATACCAGTGCGTGGCAAGGATTTAAAGAAATCTGAAATACCGAAATTCGGCAAATTAACGTGTAAATTTCATGTGAATTTTAAGCAAATAGACCTTAAATCGAATTTCAGACTTATAGACCCGCTGAAAAAACCCATCTAGATAAGTTTACGTGATAATTCCTTGCAAAATGATGTAGATTCGTAAAAGCCGCAAATCGAACTTTTTGAACGGTAGAGACCAGATACCGAGACGCAAAATACTTTTTTGTTAACTTTTTTTTGACAAATGCAGACTTTATACCAACAACAGTAATTCAACACGTACGAGACCTTTCTCATAAAGCTACAGTGTTTTAAAAAAACAGAGAAACCGTCGTTTGCTAACAGCTAATAATTTACAATGTAGTTAGTGAATTTTTGGCTACACAACCAATGTCGGCAGGCGACTCGGCATCGAACCAGTTTTAGGCTTTTTTACACTTGTAATACATATTAAAAGGAGTGGACGACGACATAGAGAGTTAGTAGAATACTTTTTTAGATACCTATTGTAGAAAAATTTTCGGCCAAGTTATTATCACTTATCAATCTAAGAAAAAAATAAAATCGAAAAAAGGCTTCCCAGTTTGAAACTTAATTCAGCTTTGGGAA
Organism: Oikopleura vanhoeffeni; assembly: GCA_004367855.1. Taxonomy (NCBI): domain Eukaryota; kingdom Metazoa; phylum Chordata; class Appendicularia; order Copelata; family Oikopleuridae; genus Oikopleura; species Oikopleura vanhoeffeni. Next base: position 280 of record SCLH01001532.1, on the reverse strand, counting down.
TGAAGCACATAATTAAAAAAACTCTATATATTTCCAGAATAAGAACTTGCGCGGCCCCAAATAAGCTGTTTGAACCACGTAGAGCAAAATTGAAAAAGGGCTTCCATTTGGTGATGGAGTATTTAATACTAAATTCTAAATTGCAGAATTCCACACAAAAATGTGAAGGAGAGACAATCAGAGAATAGAGATGTTTAGTGCTTGTAGACGCGACTAAACAACCATTTTCGAGACACAGAAGTAGAGTTAGCTATGATGACTGACGTGTGTATGGTAGACG
>SCLH01001531.1:46063-132164 GCA_004367855.1 Oikopleura vanhoeffeni | reverse complement strand
AATAATACCGAATTTGAGACCGTCGTCGAAAATAACTACTGCACCCACAATCCCCTTAAAGGTGCCAATTTACAAAAGATGCGATTCTGTGGCAATTGCAAATGATAATTTTCTGATTAGATTTTCATTCTGTTTTCCCACAATTCAAAGTTTATATGTATTTTTGCCCGATTCATTATGCATATTTATTGAGTATTTTCTTAAATTTTTAGAGTTGAAAATAAGTGTGTTTTCCAGACTTCCAAAAAAAACATCCCTTCGGCGATTTGCCATCCCTATCCAAAATTGTTTCCTATTTTTTGCTAGGAAAAGGAATAGAAAGGGGGATGAAATTCATCCCTGTTGGAAGTCTGGTGTTTTCCATACCTGTAGCAACAACCTTATAAGGAAAAAGGTACACATCCAATCCTACAGAATTAAAGGCATTTCTGAAAATTTCAATAATTTGTAAAGCCAGCATATCTTGTCTACAATCATCTCCTGCCTTGAAGATAGTTTTTTGCCAAAAAGAAGTTTCGTTTAGAATTTGTTGCGTTGGGTTTGTTGCGAGTTCTTCAAGCATTTTTACGCCTACGTTCATGACCTTGAATTGAGCTAAATACGGCGCTTTTGCGGCAGATTGAAGCGGGATACCCATTCCTCGATCAATTTCGAATACTAAACTTGTTTTAGAGATTTTTCGAAATTTTGGGCCATAATAAAACTTCAAGCCACGTGTTGCTGCAAGCCCGGTATTTTCTATTTCCGATTTTTTACCGTTCATTTTTTATTTTTGTCAAAACCCGATATTTTCTTGTAAATGTCCGGAAAAACCGGCTACGCAGCGCAATAGAATGACCCAAAATATCAGTAAGATCGTATGTGTCGATTCCGACTTATTACAAATGCCGTTTGAGAGTAGCTAAACAAGGGACTTTTCCTTTCACTTAAGTATTATCTTCAATACGTACCTAGACACCCAGGATTTGATGGCAAGTAAACTCTTTCCGGAACCACAACTTTCTGAATTTCTGCTAAACAAGCCCGTCCTCGATCACCATTATCTTTATTTTTTTCTTTGATCGTTTGTGAAATCTCCGTTAGAGCGTTCGAAAATTTAAATTGCCTTTTTAGGATTAATTTTTAAAAAGTGATATCATATTTCGCTTTTAAATTTAATTTTTTTCAAGAATTTCCGAGAAGCAATTTAACTTTTCAAAATTTTAATCCATGCCTATCATAAAAAGCTGTATCGTTTTCAGAAAAATTAGCTTTTATTTTTTCTAAAAGTTTGTCGATTTTGTCTCCAATTTCTGGATCTTTAATTAGACCCTCTTCATCTCTAAACCGATTCGTTTCCATATTCCACATTAATTGATGACACAAAAGAGGAGAATGCGCCGATGCCCAAATTAAATATTCATTCATGTAGCCGATTGTATCGTAGCGTAAAGCCTAAAAATAGGGTTAAATTAGCACCTACTGTCTTGATTGACATAAAAAACAAGCTGATTTGTGACGTTTTGTCTATATGAATTTTTTTTCGCAAAGAAATCTATGAAAAATGGCGCTATAGAGCAAAAACGAAAGCGTAATTTTTGCAGGACTGAGGCGCACCTATCAAAAAAGTTTGGTAGTACTCATTCAACTGAGTCAATTTTCTCAAACGTAGATTTTGACGAAATTTTCTGGAAAATCTAATTTATTGCAAACAAAGAGACCCAGCTGACTGATTACTTTTCTGAAAGGAGTGCCTAAGTTGTGCAAAAATTCAGCTAGAAATGTAAGCTCTTTAACGTCTTTTTTCAAATTGGGCTTAAAAGTTCTAGCACTTTAGCGCCCTTTCTTCAAATTTTAGCTTTTTATAATGTAAAATTTAAACCGAATAATAATTGAAAAATCATAACGGTTTTTCTATAGATAAATTTTATTGGAAGGAATGTTTGGTGGAGAAATTTATCATCATATATAATTCATATTACATTATTTTATTTCAGAGACAATTATGAAACCGTTTATTGGTCACGGTTTGATGAAAATCGAGTTCAACATTTCAAATAATGTAACATCAGTTCCTGGCTTTAATGATGAATAAAACACTAAGCATGGTCATGGTTTGATGGAAATCGAGTTTATCAAACCATAACAATACTCAGTTATTAATGCATCATAAACGCCATATATCTAAAATCCGGGAAAAAGCCCATTTTTGGTAAATCAAGCCAAATTTTACCGCATGAGTTTGTAAGTGAAGTCAAGACTTGAGGTGATTAGAAACCATGCTATTATACAAAACGCCTAAAATATGGTCTCAAATCACCTCAAGTATCGAGAAATCAATTTTGTGTCTCGACGCTACTTGAAAGACAGTACTTAGAGTAAATTTATCGGCGAAAATTGCAGCATTAAATTATTTAGTTTTTACCTGAACAATTTGTGGAATATAAAATAATATTTGATCTGATGTAAAACTTCGCAAGCACTTCACAGCATATTGCGCAGTATAAGGGTTGGGTTTGAACATCTGTGAAAAGAAACTGGCATCGGTTTTGAAATTTTGTACATTGGTTATTAATTCGTAAGAAAGGCGGGTTTAAACTAATCAAAAAGCTGTGAAAAAATTGTTTGATTAGTTTAGAAAATTCAACAGCACATGCACAAATTAATCATTGATTTCCTTCTAAGATAATTTCATAAACAGTTATACTATCCCTTTATGTTTTCGGAAGGCTGGTAACAAAACCGCCTAGGTGTGTTTGGGAAAAAAATACGGATTTGTTGAAAAACGTAAGCGTGCTATTTTATTGACTTTATGCGTATTGTGTAAACCCAAATTTTTGAATGACATAATTTATGTCACTTAAACCCATCGAGAATTTTTTTCAAATTAGTCTTTAGCATGTGTTTTTTACTCCCAAAATGGCAGCTTGCTCTGAAGGAAATTTCCGACAATAAAATTTGGTAACCAGGTGGACTATATTTTGAATGTCATGTTATTGTCGATAGCGACTCGCTATTAGCGAGGCTCTAAAAATATAATACGCCTAATTGCCATTTTTTATTGTTGGTAATGTCATTCACAGCAAGTTGCCATTTCAGGACTAAAAAAACACATACTGTATTATAAAAAATCTGAATAATGTTCATTTTAACGAACTGGCTAATACTTTCAAAGGTATACCAAACTTTTATACACCGGTTATATAAATATGTGATGTCGGATATATGTTCACCGGATAGTGACATATAAAAAGTTTATATATGTCACTTTTAGGTGAACGTACATCCTCCATTACATATTTATATAAACAGTGTGTAAAACGATTGGTATAACCTTGTTCATATTATAAACAGATAAAACGTTTGGCCTTTAATCGAATTCGTATTTGCTACAAGAGGTTTTGTTACAAAATTTTATCCAAAATTTTAATTTGGTTTGATAATATACATGTATTTTTCGTGGTTACATTTTTCTAACGTTTCAGACGTATTTCGAGTTAATCTGGGCAAAAAATATGGTCGGAGCTGACCTTAGACTTCTATTTTACATAATATCAATTTATTTATTTCAATTAAAATCATATTTATTTAACTTTTCGACGTAGAATTCTATTTTAAAAAGTGAAAATGATTTGAAAAAATTTGTTTCAAAAAATGCAGTTATTCAGTTTAACAATGGCGTGTTTTTTCAGCGCAACGGTTTTTTGCAGGAGTTTTTCTCAGAGATGGATCAACCGATTTTTTTCTCAGAGATGGATCAACCGAATTTTTTTTCCTTGTTGAAAAATACTTAGAAAACTAGTTTTGTTGATATTGGAGTCATATTACATACATTATTTTTTATTTTTATATATTTGAAATCGTCATGGGATTTTTTTTCATATGCAACGTAATATGACCCCATGCGGGTCATATTTCAAATTTGACTTTTTGGGGACATATTACAAAATTTGACCCCAAAAAATTCTAAGCAGAATGGTAAAAAAATCATAGTCATATCATATCCAAAGACTTGGAAACCGACAATTTAAGATTCAACTGGTTTTTTCCGGTATATCGGATATCTGATTCGCCAAAAACGCTTCGTGCCGTCGCGTATCGAAACCTTACCTATCACGATCTTTTGAAATTTTCGAAATCGGTTGATCCATCTCTGAGAAAAACTCCTGCAAAAAACCGTTGCGCTGAAAAAAAACACGCCAATACAAATTTGAGCGCGAAAATTAAAAAAAAGGTTTGAATTCTCGAGCCTCAAATTTATAATATTATCAAGTTATAGAATTATTAACAATCACACAACGGCATACAAATGTCATGCCCTGTGAGATTTTCGAATATTTAATTCACGTTTTTTTAAGTTATTGATAACCATCCGAAAGTTTTTTCGAAAGTTGCTACAGTATAGTGACTTTAATAGGACAGACAAAAACCGTTACCTATGTCCTATTAAAGTCCTTGGCGAAATTTGACCCAAAACCCTGTCCTATGAACTCAAAAACGTCTTTTTTCCCTCTCAAACCATGGAAATTCTGCAAAAATTACAAAAAAAACGCATTTTGGCGTGACTGTTGGGTCGGTTGCCTGTCCTAAGGGGTTGTCCTATTCAAATCACTCTACTGTATGATTTAAGTTTTTCAACTACTGTACAGTCTTTGATAAAATAACAAAGAATATTGTCGGGGTCGTTTTCGGGATCAACGTCATATTTTAGAGTGGATAATAATGTCAGACTTTTTATCAGTTCGGTGCTCCTTTATTTGGTCCCATAGAATCTTTTTTGCTTCTCCTATGTATTTTTTTGACAACAGCATTCGAACTCATAAATACAGTTTGTTGTTAACATATGTATTTTTTGTGCTATTAATTTTGTTGAAGTAATTGACTTAAAATATGACTTAAATAGGACGGCCCGCTCTCACGGAACAATGCCGGAATATGTTAGAGGCGTCCTATTAAAGTCATACTACTGTATTAGATTCTGATGGTCTAAATTCGCAAGATTTAATTTGAAAAAAATTTTGGTCACTTTATTTGACTGGGTATTTATTTTTGATTATTTTTTTGGTATATCTGAGGCTAACATTACGAACCTGAATAACTCCATTTATTCGACACAAATTTTTTTCAAACTTATGCCCACTTTTGAATATGACTTCTTAGCCGAAACTAAAATAAGCCGGACCAAAATAAAAAAGCGTAGGTTTTGGCCATATTGTCCTTATAGAGGGTGTCTTAATAGACGCACACCACAGTACATAAATGATGTCTGAAACCAATACAATATTCATACGTACATGTTGCAAAGATGCGTCAATAAATGCATCAGTTGATTTCATTAATGGGGTGCTTTCAAATCCCACGTCAGTCACTTGCCGTGTTTTGGATTCCCGAAACACTTCTCTGACGATTATAAAAATATTGTATTTGTTTGTGAGACACAATTTTATATAACTTTTTTGCAATTAAAAAATTGATTTGTTTTACAACGTTTCGAATATATTTTTATTCATCATCAGGTATTAATGAAAAACAGAATGAAAATTTAGACGGAAAAGTTGACACGAAAACATAATTTGGTAGCCCGTTTTGTATCCAGATTGTACCAAATTAAAGGTTGCATTTTGAGCTATGCAAGATATGTTGACGATATATTTTGCGTGATTCGAAAAGGGGAAAAACAAAATTTGTTAGATAAACTAAATAAATTTGACTCCGAATTAAAATTCACTATGGAATCCATGTCTGACTCAAAACTGACTTTTTTTGACACGTCTATAATTCAAAATAACGATGAAATTTATCTTGAACAATTTAGAAAATTAACAGCCTCAGATTGTATAGTTAATTACAAAAACTCGATTTCACCAAAATCGTATAAAATTTCTACACTTGTAGGTGAGTTATACCGTTGTAACAACACAACTTCGACAACCATAGCTAGGGACAGACACCGCAGAAAAATTAATCGACCAAAAAATATCTTAACTCAAATTAAAAAATTTCAAACCTTCTGAAGGAAAAGCAAAGCGTCAGGAAGAGTTTGATAATCCTGATTTTGACCATCACACGCTCTCCCTGCCATTTTATAGTTCTAAATGTAGTCAGATATTCTCTCAAATTTACAAAATTATTAGAAATATCACCCCGTTTTTCAAACTTCATATTGTGGTCACAACATTAAAACTATCTAGCATTATTTTACTACGTCTTAAGCCAAAAAAGGAATATTTTATTAATAATGATGTAATTTATCACTTCGACAGTGAATGTGATTCAAGCTGTATATCGGTGAAACACATGCGCGAATTCTTGAGCATCGAACTAGAAAAGATTCTCATGATTTTCAACATATTTCTAAGTTCGAAAAGTATAAAAATACTCTTTATAATAAATTTGATGTTGATCCAGACAACTTACCGCCGAAAAACAAATTTGCTGCAATGGGTCGGGAATTTATTCACGATCATTTTCAAATCTTAGAAAACAATTTAACAAATCCTTATCACCGAAAGCTGTATGAAAGTTTGTTAATTACACTACATCAACCAGACATTAACAAACAAGTCAAACATCAAAAACAGGCTTTTAATTTGGTAAAATCTGGATAGCCCGTTTTGTACCAAATTATGTTTTNTTTTCCGTCTAAATTTTCGTTCTGTTTTTCATTAATACCTGATGATGAATAAAAATATATTCGAAACGTTGTAAAACAAATCAATTTTTTAATTGCCAAAAAGTTATATATTATAAAAATGAATCATTATTAAAGATAAATCACATATGTTATATATAACTACCGGTATGTTTATATTTTACGTTTATATATCTCAAAATAAGGGACTGTAAACTCAAATATTCTGACTCGGCTATACTAGTATTTCTAGGGGAAATCATTAAATTCTGTCATAGAGCTACTTTTAATGAGATAATGTGAAATATTTGCTGAGAGACGTCAACTATAATCAATATATATACAGTATGTAAAAAAATTGTTCGAGACCAAAAGCTCCAATTTCCTCTGGATTGAAAGTAATTCTCCAATCCCGCCCAATTATAATAATTGATCCAGCAGAAATTTCCTTGTGGTCCTTCGAACAAAATTAATACATACTGTATCAGTAGTTACTTTTTATTCTCCTTGCGACACTCAATGCCCCGACACTTGACCCCCTGCGAATGAGAATACTAAAGTTCAAGACTCAGTATGGTATAAGTAGGGAGGTTCAGTGTTCGGCATTGAGATGTCTGCAAAGCAGAAAACAGTAACATGCGGTATGTCTAGTTCAAACGAGCTAACGAAATGTTGCAGATTCCGCAACTTTCCCAGGTTTACAAATGAGCCAATTCTCCACAATATCCCATAGCCAACATTCCTGAGTTTACCAACACTTTCGAAGGGATCACAAGAATACATTGTGTCGTGATATTTTTACGCGGACGCGATCACGTGAGAAAAACCGTCGTCTATTTCCATCAAATTCTCTTGTACATATGACGATTTGAAAATAGAAATTTCAAAAACTCAAATGGGTATCGATGTGTTTTAACCTATCTTGTAAGAAGAAATTTTTTTTCTGGTCATTTTAAGACTCTAGGATATTTTTTTTTTTATGAAAAATTTTCAAAAAAAAATCAATTTTAAGGTCAATTTTTCGTGATTTTACAGGTAAATTGTGATCCAGTTCTAGCGAAGCCGTATGAAGTAAGAAGGCTTGATTTTTTGGCCAGTGAAAATTAAGCGTTTTTTTTCGGCTACCCGTTTTTTAATTTGAGGGTCGGCGACCAATATCTTGAAGCACCGGTCAATAGTTCAACGGTCAATCTCATTATTAGGAATTGTATTAGGAACTATGGGTCAATAAGGTCTATGAGAGGTCGCTAGAGAGCAAAAACTGGTCAACACCCAAGGTCAACCTCAAAGTTCATCGTATAGACTTGTAAGTACCCCCAAAAGAATCGGAAGGGTCGACTTTCCTAATGAACGTATTAGCAACTATGGGTCAATAATGTACTGAAAGGGGTCGCTAGAGAGCAAAAAAGTTTTTGATTGGACCTGAACTTTGACGGTCATTAGAGGTCAAATATTGTCGCCGACCCTCAATTAAAAAAACGCTTAATTTTCAACTGGCCAAAAAATCAGCCTTCTAGCACTTCATACGGCTTCGCTAGAACTGGATCACATTTACCTGTAAAAATCACAAAAATAATTAACCTTAAAATCGATTTTTTTTTGAAAATTTTTATAAAAAAAAAAAATCCTAGGTTCTTAAAAAGACCAGAAAAAAATTCTCTCCAAGATAGGTTAAAAACATCGATACCATTTTTGGAGTTTTGAAATTTCTTATTTCAAAATCGAAACAATATCGTGATCTACTCGTCCATTCCGAGAATTCGAAGAATGAAGCTCATTATATGGCATAGGAAAGTTGTCAATACATAATTAATCACATAATTAAACCACAAAGCATTTAAACAATTTCGATATTTTAGCTGTTTAATCCTACCTATCAGCATAAAAAATGAAATGATAATCTAAAAAAAATTGATTCATAAACTTTAAATTGAGTATTTTTAGACTTCCGTCAACTTGTGTAAACTTGTAAAAAAATAAGGGGGTATATCTGTCTGATTAAATAAAAGCCTTAGAGGTATTAAAATTGCTCCAAATTGATTACAGAGTGATAATAAGTGTACTAAAGACCCAATCATCACAAAAATTTTTCGGCATTTTTCTACGTATTTTCTTAAAAAATAAAGTTAAAAAATAACGTTTCCTTAAATTTGACCCACTCAACTTCAAAATATCGTCTTGAAGTAGCCCACTTTCTTCAATCACAGTTGTTAAAAAAAACCTGGCTTTCTTTGACGCCTACTATCGAAAAATCGAAGCACTTTTTTTCTGTCGAAAATGACCAAAAATATCATATTTCGAGTTTTAGCTGTAAATTACAAAAAAGCTCTCAATCATCTCTTGCATATTTCTTGAGGAGTACTTGATAGAGCCATTTTGCAAACATATCATAGAAATAGATTTTTGAAGTCTGAAATTGTTAAAAATCGTCGGTTTATTTGGCGTTCTAGAATTGTTCAGTCCGCCGGATCAAAAAAAACGCCTCCATTTCAAACTTGTATATATACTACCGTTACTGATCTGTGAATTTGAAGCTAATTGTTATATGGGAGGAGATAGATTTAAGAAGTTTTAAAAAAAATATTTCGTGTAACATACTGTAACTTGGTGTAGATATCAAAAAACATAATGTGGTGAAACTATTTACAAGATTAAAGAAATAATTACAAAATCAGGTAATTTCGGTTTTCTCCAATAACAGCGCTAAGTTTTCAGAAATATATCTACCCTGAAAAAAGAAATCGCCAAGATATAACCTTCCTAAATCTATGATTATATAATTAAATCGAAAGCTAAGATAATTCTAATATGTTGTTGAAATGAACATAAAATTAATTTTTGGGAAAAGTTTTCTACTGATGACTAAGATGTCACCCGCGATATGCAAAAATATAGGTTAGAGAGAGAATACAAAAAATCCTGAGGATCAATGTAATTTTTGTGCAAAAAACAAACAATTAATTTTCTGTAATTCGAAAAAAGAAGAATATACAGATTTTTTTTCAAAATTTTCCAAAAATGCAAAATTTTCTAAATTAACCGGAAGTAGCCTATCATATTGTATCAAAAGCGAAGCTTTTGGAAAATTTACGACAAACTAGTTGGAAACTCACAATCCAACTTTACGATTTTCTGACGTTCAAATCGCATCTGAGAAAAGAGGTCGTTTGTGCACCCCGGGGACTCGTTATCGAATATGATATATATCAACAGTGTAGCCCTATTAACAATATGCGATTACCGACGTGTAGAGGACAGATCCTGAAAATTTCGAAGTGATACAAACAACGTCGGGATACTCGATCAAAACCACTGGATTGCCAGAATTGCGCCGATTCCATTGGTCTGATAATGGAGGCAAGCCAACGAAATCAATAAGTTTCAGAATGCCGGCGTTCAAAATTCATTATTTTAAGATCAAACTCCGGAGCTTCAAAAACGATGTTTTTTGAAATAAATAACAGACTGAGACCTAAATATTATTTCTTTTTTATCGACAAAGTATTCTTATCGATTTTTTTTTATATCATTTGAAAATATTTCTGTCGATAGATCAATTTCCTCGTGTTCGAAGAGAGTCTTAGTCGTATTCCTTTTTACGTTTACTAGTACAGCAGAGTTTGGTCAATAGCGTATTTTTTTGTTGACGGAATTGCCTACCCATCAATAACAAAGTCCGTGGAAGCTATTAAGCTTATAGGCTATAAACTGGAACAAATGTGAAGTAAATGCGATTTCAGCACTTAAAATTCATTCATAATTATGTTGGTTACTATATTAATTATATTTTTCTCCGGAAATACAACGTGGCTACCATGTAATATAAATTTAACAATTTTAGAAGGCTTCGGAACACTTAAATTTTCCCGTCTGCAAAATTGTTTTACATTCTGTTTTTTAGTACACGTTGTATGAGGTCCGGAACCCTTAGATGCACCATTAAGATTGAATTTAGCGTGCTTAAATTGATTTTAAATTAATTTAAAAGTTTGATTTTCCTGTTGAAGATCCATAACGACTTTTCATATAAGGAAGCAATTCCGTCAACCAAACGTCATGATTTGATCAAAATTAACAACTTAATAAGGGGATACGCTACAAATAAAAATGTAAATCGAATTTTTGGTAAATAAGAATCAATTAATGTTCCGGCTGAAAAAATCAATTGCTTCAAAAACGAGTTAACTTTCTTTCTTCATTGGTTCGATGTGGGATTATCGGCCTTTTGTAGAATTTTGCTGACCTGTAAATATTTTTGTCTGGAATTGTTCATCGATACAATGTAAAAAATATTTTGTCACATCAAAATTAAATGTATTAGCGCAAAATGAATCAGCGAGAATATCATGACTAAAAATAAGTCACGCCTATAAAGCCGTGTCCTCCAGTACAAATACAAATTCGTCTGAATGAAATAGTATTTTCAAATTTTGAACTCATGGAAAAAGTGTAAAATTTGGAATAGTTCTTCAAGACCAAGCGTATCAACTTGAAGTATACTGAATCGGGCGAGAGAGATGGAAATTTGTGCAGCAGCATTTTGTCTGTAAATTTGAGGGAAGAATATACAAGACAAAAATTTTATGAAGAAATCATTCCCATTTTCGATTCAGTATAGCTAGGTCCTCCGGAGCAAATACGTATTGAACTTCCACAAGTGATACGCTGTTTTGAAGAACTTTTTCCAAAAATTTTACCCTTTTTTTCAAATTAAAAATAAACCATTTTCGGATTTATACAACAGCTCTGTTTTTGTTTAACCGAAACATTGTAATAAATACTTAAAAAAAACTGATCCGAAATAAATCTGAACGTTAGAGATACAGGGGAGGCGCAATATCGCCGAAAGTTTTTGCCCAAAAATTTGCGGCGATATTGGCAAACCGGGCGATATACAGAACAATTTTTTTTTTCAACAAAAAACAACTTAGGCGTTCAGAAATGACGTCCATATTTGTTTTGATTTTTTGGAGTCGAATGCAGAAAATCACCAAAATGCGTAGAATTTAATACTCCACGCAAAACCCAATAAAAAAAAGTTTAAGAAAATGGGATTTCGGGAAATCCCAATCCTTGAAATCGATGTCATTCATGACGCCCACTATAGTATGTTGTAACATAAACTCTTGAAAAATGTCGGGTAATTGGGCGATAGTAGGAACAAGAAGTAATTTTAGCTAAAAATCTTATAATGCGTAGTGTTTTTCGGCAAAATTCCGGCGAATGCCCCCCATGAGGTGTTTTAAATATAAAAGTTGGCGTGGAAGTTAATTGTATTAGTCCATTCCGTCGACCCAGATTAATAAATGATTGTAACAACGGCAAGAAGGAACCAAATCAAGTGTTTAATGTCAAAAATCATCTTTTATCTGGTCGTTGCGGGGCGCGCAATTTGCGGGTTGCTGAGAATTTTGCTTATCAAAAATCTCCGATACAAGTTCTAGATTAAATAGTACTTAATAATAGCTTTCCGTAAGAATAATTAAGTTTTGTGAAAGAACGTCGGACTTGCAAAGATGTTATTTTTCAACAAAATACAATTTTTTAAAAAAAAATATGATTCTTGAAAATGTATTTTTTTCGCAAATAGAAGATTAACACAACATCGGAAAGGTCCGACGTTAGTTGCTCTGTTTGTCTTCCCACAACCACGCTATTGGGCAATACACGCATTGTAATCCTGGGCTTCCTTAACCCATTAAAAAACCCTTTTTTCTAATTTGACCCTCTTCTTTAAATTGCTTCGGGGACATCACATGTTGTGCTGGTTCTCAGAGAGACTATCCGAACGAGAGCTATTATATCTTGAAATAAGTTTCCGGTATCCCTGCTTTAATCTTGTCGGCAAATGTGAGCCAGAATGAGACTTTTTCTGAGTTGTTCGAATTAAAATATAAAATGTCGCGACAGTGTCGCGACAAGTGAACTGTGGTGCCTAAAAGGACACGCTCTTTTGTGGTTCTTGTCGATGGTGAAAAGTGACGTTTGTTCCTTTAGGAAATCAACAAAAATATTTCAAATCAGTTTTTGGCGAAATATCAAAACAAAATATTGCTTAAATAATTATTGGTAGCAAAAAAGTTAATCAATTAGACAACTCCAAAAATAAACAAGTTAAAAATCCGATACTAAAGCTATTTCAAAAAGTTTAATAAAAACAAATATATACATGATGTGATAAATTATTGTTTTAAGGGATACTGGTCGCATTTAAAGTCCAAAAACAGGGTTTTTCAAGCCGTCCGCCCAAATGAAATACTAGAAACAGCACGAAACATATGGATTTCTCAGTTTAGGGATACATTGAAATTAATCTTGCCTTCCACAAAACACAATGGACGCTCTGATTACCGACCAAATCAGGAACGGACCTTTTCAAAAGTGGCACTATTTTCACTTCAAAAGCCTACTCCTTCCCTGAGTTTTGAGATAGAGAGATACTTTTATACTATTTATGACCACTGAAGAACGTGAGCAGAGCCCCTAGTGAGGTTTCGACTCAAAAAAATTTCATTCCGGCGCTTAAATGAGCAAAAAAACTTTATTTTTTTTTTTGGCAAGTCCATAGCCTAGTAATCACTGGGTTGCCAATTTAGCTGGAAAACTATAAATACTCACTTAGGGGAAACTTCTAGACGCTGGCACAAGAAATCTTTCTAACCACCGGAGTAGGGCTTTTGAAGTGAAAATATGCACTTTGTAAAGGTCGTTCCTGAATTGCGGCTAATCAAGGCCTCCGATGTGTTTTTGGAAGCAAAGAATTAATGTTCAATTATCCTAAAGCTGAAATCCTTATTTCGGCTGTTTCTAGTATTTCATTGAGGCGACGCCTGAAAAACCCTGTTTTTGGCCTTAAAATGCGGACCAGTCACTCCCTTAATGAGGTTGTGGGTCTTAATTTAAATTTTAAATCCCATAAGTTGATAGCAACTATATTGATATTTGATTGAGTTTATCGAAGTCAGTCTTTAACTTCTGAAAAATCTCGAAAATTTTACCAAGCATGATGTTCTTGAACAATTAACAAATCAAATTTTACTCTTGTTTATATTAACTTTATTTATTATAATAAACCGACACGGAGAACTTTCAAAAAATTTTGTTAAAATTTTCTACGACTTGGGAAATCTCCAACAAACTATCAAATTTCGCAACTCTTTATTCCAAAAATAAGAAAAAAAAGATTAATCGATCATGACCTAGCCAATCGTTTCGAATAAGTCAATATCATCCAAATTAACTAATTTGCTATTTATTACTGTTCTTTTCCAAAAACTAACAGATGTGGAAGTAATTTAGAGCAACTGAATACATTTTATTTTTCAAAAAAATTGCGCTCGAACATGATTTAAGCTGAGCAATATTTCATAGTCCCGCGTGGACCAGTTTTGTTCGTCGTCAAAAATTTGAAACTTAACACGTATAACAAGCTTAAACGGAAAGAGATAGTTTTGCGTTGAGCTCGGTAACCAGATGGTTAAGCGCAGAATAACATGTCATCTTTGAGTTTTATTTTCGCTCAAGATTCTGAGCTACCACGAATATGTAATTGTTATTGTCTCTAAAAAAGTAACTACAAACTTATAGGCTTTCAAAATGTCAAATAATTGGATTTGAAGACCCCTACACACACATCTTAATTTGTCTTTTCTTCATTTTTTTCATCCTCAATTTAGTTTTTGAAAGTTTTTGATCTTTTCAAAATGGAAAAAATAATGCTTGACATTTTTTAATTAATGTATTTTTAGTGCTAAATATGTAGATTTTTAAGTTTGAAATATATACTGAAATTCAAGCACAAAGCCTTGAAAATACGACAAACTTCCCTAATACCCTCAACTGACTTCGTGCAATTTTCTTTCCAGTTTCTTCTCGTAATTGTCTAAACTAAGATTTCCATTGAACCCTGAAAATTTTAAGCTTTAAACTGCTTGTTCCCTCGTCTGGAAATTTGTGGATTATCAATTCTTTCATCACCTCTAGGCTTGATCCAAATGGTAAATCTCTATTTCTGCACGCAAAAGACGTTGAGCTTGATTTCGGCATAGAATAATTGACAAAATTTCTTTTAAAGATTTTTAGTTTCACAAAGTTTACTACTCGATTTCGCAAATTATTATCAAAAATAATCAGTTTCAAAAAATATTAACATATCAAACATATTTTCAACATGACTACTAGTAGTATTTTATTTCAGAAATTATTCCAAAAAATGTGTTTTCAGGAATATTGACATCTTCAAAGTATCTCAAATTTCAAAAAAAATTCGAATAGCAAAAATTTTATTTCCGATCCTATGTACGCCTTCTTGTGGTAGGTATCCTATCAGTTGTCTTGGCGCCTACTCGTGATTTTGTACCAGAGTTAGAGTTTCCCGACCGATTTTTGATGAACCAATTTGCCGAATCCTTCACCGTTACAATAACATTTTCGATTATCTGAACTGTCAATGTACTAAATGCTGAATTCAAGCCAGGAATAACCAAGATAAGGGCTAAATAATTTCGAGGCAAAGAAATTGGTATATTTTCGGGAATTTTTCCCTACAGTTAGTAATAGCTCTGAAGGTACAATGAACATTTGCAGGCTGATTGGCTCCCGTTCAATGATTTTGTTTCTTCTCTTTTTTCAGGGCCAATCAGGGTGCGTAATGATCCAATCCCATTCTAGACGTTTACCTCGCTAGCAAAATATTGATACAAGTGTGTTAACATGTTTTTTTTTTTTTTTAATTTTAAATATTCAAAATTTTCTTGTCTGGAAATACAATCTTCTCTTTCCAACCATTTTTGTTTAATTTAAAGGGGTCCTGTTCCAGTTCAGGATTTTAATAGGCACCTTGGAGAACGAAACGTGACAGACTACGGGAAAACGGTTTTTTTGTATCCGATAGCCCTAAAGATTTTAACCGTCAAAAATATTGATTCCTGACATCGCCGGTTTATTCGGTGATCAGTGAAAAACCGGTATTTGCATATTTTGGAGATAAAAATGCTCTCTACTCCACCACATGGGTGCGCGTTGTCAAACCAATATTTGCAAAAGTATCGCCTTGTAAAAACCAACGATGCTTATTCAACAATATTCTCCATAGGACCATAGGTCCTTCCACGTTTTTGCTGGAGAGAGGGGTGTCCATAAAACAAAAGAGTTACCTTTAAACAATATTTTGCAGACCACCAATAACAAGTGTTCCAAGTGTTAAATAGACCCCAAGGTAGTTTATTTTTTTATAATATCATTTGCGAAAATTCGAAAAAAAAATTGCCAATGAATTCTAACCTGAAATCGCACAAAAAATAAAATCCCCGTTATTACCAAATTTAACCTTTTGTAGTCGAATTTACCTCGTTAAAAATTTCCCTCTCTATTTCACCTTTCCCAAAATTTTGAGCAGTGAAACCATATCATCTCTTAATTTGGATTGGTTTGTGTTGAATAACGATGCTGACAAACTGAAATAATCAAAAACTGGCTGAACTAAACGTCTGTTTTCGTAAAAACCGAATCGTTCACGCCTCCGACTTAAAACTTCAGAATGCAAATCGAAAATCAATAGAAATAAGCTCCATTCGAGCAGCTACCAGTAGTAACATTCTGAAAATGGGGAAATTACACAGATGTTAAAATTATCCAAAATTTCAGAACAAATCAAAAAAATCAAGCTCCAATAAATGATTTATAATGATAATACTAGATAATTAAGAAACGAATTTTCATTTTTTAATGCAATTGCTGATCAAATCAACGATAAAAAATCCAAATTTGGATATAACCGACCACGTCTATAAAAACGGGATAATTTTCAACCGCGTACATTTTTCGTACAAAATTCACGCAATTTTTTCAACAAAAAATAATGGCAAAGAAAAAAATGAAACATCGGCCAGTAAAGAAACGGTACACGTACACTGTAATTTAAACGGACAAACTCAAAACTCCTGCGGAATTTCTCCAAACCCGTCCGTGTTAAGTACAGTTCGCTCAAAAATTACCCTGCGGGGCCTGTTCCTGTTTAAACCTCTATTGGCAGAGATTTTTCACGCCGAACCCGTCTAATGACCCGTCCGTTTAAAGACATTAATCTGTAGTAAATTGAACATGATAACGAACAAACTTGGGCAGCAGTTTTTAATTAAACTACAGATTTTGTCAAATTATTGATCAATTATTGGTAAAAATGGAAATTTTGATGCCAACTTCTTGTTTGTAAAAATTAAAATAAATGAATAGGTTTTCAGTCAAAATAAAATAAAAATTTCCCCACAATTTTTTATTCATGACGTTATCACAAAATGCTGCAAAAATTGTTTGAAGTTTTCTGTCGTTTGTCTATATATCGCAGTGAGGCCGTTTTTGAGTAATACATTTTGTTGCAATCGAATAGATTCGAAAAACATGACATAGCATGAAGTTTTATGATGGCGGTTTTTAAATACACCACGGCAGTATTAAAATTTAAAATAAACTGACCAGTTTTTTATAAAAAATTAAAATTGAAAACATGTAACTTGTCAAGTATTTTTTTTCAAAATTTTTATTCCAATATCAACTTTTTCGCTTTGAAAACAAATATATTTCATAAATACGTTTGACATTTTGTTCGTATCAACTCACCAGGCATAGTCCGCAGGAACAACGTTGCCAAAATAAAGAAATGATTATTCCGGGCTGGTCCTGATCTGGTCATTTTTTCACGATCAAGCAATTCTGAAGATACTTATCCAAATAATAATGAAGGCCGCGACATTTCGGTCATTTTGTCTGGGGAGGTCATCCTGCTTCAGTAAAACAGCCAAGACATGGCCCCATCAGATTTTTGCATAACTAAAAAAGAAAAATAGTTAAAATAAAAGATTTAAAAACTTACGTAACTACAACAGTTGTTGTTGTAGTTAATTTTCACAGCTGAAATTTTTCCTTAGGTTTTGTTGCCTTAACCATTTGTCTTATTTTTAAAAAATATGCTTCTAAACAAAATAAATTCGTGACGATAAATGCTGTAAAATAGAATTTTTTAATGACAAAAATGAAATGGACGACCTTTTTTGCTCTGAGAGTCAGAATGTTCGAAATCAAGATGTTTTTAAGAAAATCTTCAGAAACAGTTGCGTTTTTATAAATTGAATTATAAAGATCTTTTTGTTTCGTTTAATCAACTTAAAGTTTTTAATAAATGTCACTACTCGCCATATTGTCTTTATAGAGAGCGCACGCTCCAAAATGGTCGGAGTTTTGGCCATAGTGTCTTCAGAGGATGGTCCTTATTAACGCAGCACATTTACGCCTTAGAGAATATTCTTCCAACATTATTCGACTATACAGGCTTTTAACGAAAACTTTCAATAACTGAAACATGGATTTAACCAAAAACATAAAAATTTCGTTTTAGTAGATATAATTATCTGAAAGAATTTTTTTCTTTACAATTATTATAATTAAATAATTAATTTCCGAGAGGTTCCAAAAATTATCATATTCGTAATATTTTTTAAATTGGATATACGTAATTTTATTTTCCATTGAAGTATTCCTCTACTGGGAAAGTTTATCTACAAGTATCGTTATTTTAATAGGTTTAATACCATGAAATTATTTTTAAAAATATGAAAAACGCAGCTATAATTCGATCAAAAATATATGATTCATCATTAAATAATTTTCTGGTAACGTTCTGGAAATATAAGAAATTGTAAAGGAAGAACAGTTCAAATAGATATCGGCGTCATGAATTTTTCTTATTTTGTTTCCAATGAAATTGTTGTTATATTAGGGTTAAAGCTTGATAAGGTCTGGTTAGGTGCTTTTTTTTATAAGCAACACTAGATATTCGCACCGGGTCTTATTTATCGTGTCCCTTCCTACAAAAAATCGGATCTTATTTTCAAATACGTACACGAAGGGTCCGCCGCGGCGGCGCCCGCAAAGTACGCAAATCTACACAATTCTCCTGAAAAAAAGTATGCGTTAGATTTCAAAATTCGCCAAAATTTAACACCTAATGAGTTTTTTAAAATATATATGTAATAGAAAACACCAAAAATATGGCCTTGTATTTCAATAATTAATGAATCCACTTTTAACCAAATTTCTCCTTAACGGCGGACCTTGCTGTGACACAGTTCGCATCGCAAAATATTAAACCTCAAAAAAATTTTTCGGTTTGAAATGATCATCCGAAAAAATATAGTTAACTAGAGTAGAATAACTAAACAAGTACCTAAAAAAGTCCCAATTCTTATCGGATGTTGCTTGCCAGCTGAAACACCATTCCAACATTAATAAAGGTTCTAGATCTCTTCGGAAGCAGAAACTTTATCCACTGCCAGCAAGCAAATAAACCTGTCTCACTAACATTCAGGGTGGGAAAAACATTAAAGGAAAAAGAAAAAATTATAGAGACCACAATATTTTCGTATATATTTGATAATAATAGAAAAATGGTAATATGCATAAGAATGAATGTTTTTAATAATTTCTTGACACGTTAGTTCTCATTTTTTCAAAATCAAATTTTTTTCAAAATGTTTCATTTTTTGTAGAGCATTTTTAAGGTAGTCTAAATATGGATTGCAAGTAAAATAATGCCCTATGAACTTTAATTAGACATTGAAGTTACACAAAAAATAATAAATTCACTTAAAATTATTTGCTTTGCCGCATATATAGTGACGGGCCCTGCAAAGTGTACATCAATAATCAAACGAGCATTTATGAATCGCCATTGAAAATGTAAAGGAGGAAGTGCTAATCAAGCCAAAAACGGCCAGTGCCCCATTCTAAAAACGCTTGGAAAAGGCATCATTTCAATTGATCAAAATAGAACAAATGTTCTGAAAACGTCCAAAAAAAAATTATCTTCTATTTAATTCAATTAACGAAACAATAACATTTTTCTCATTAAATTAGTGAAAAAAAATTATATACTTTAAGTACAAAAATCACTTATGGAATTAAGCCTTGATTTAAGTTTTAAAGCAATCATTAAGTTCTCAAAAACACGCGTACTTAAATGATTTTTAAGTCGAAAATGATTACCACTCATTAAGAGTTTACTGATAATGTCCTGTAAAACAGTATAAGATGGTAGCTAGCAAGGTACCGCAAAAATCCACCTGATATACACGCGCAACGCTGATTGGCTTTATAGTTAGATAGAATAAATCATCACAACAATATTTGTGAATGCGAGCCAATCAAACAGTGTAACCAATCAGTTTCAATTAAGCTTCCCCTCGCTAGCTAAAATATCACATACCTGGAAAAAAATGTACAATCACCTTTTTTCGAATAAGCCTAATAAATTTATAAATAAGTAATGGCGAACAGTAGCTACAGGCATAACATCGCTTTGTCCTTACAAACGACAAGATCTTGCCTTTTTAATTATAATAAACATGATCTATATCTTGAAATAAGACATTTTTAAATTAAAAAATATTTACTACCTTTGAATAAATAAAAAAATTCCAAGAAAATTCGAAAAAAAAAATACATTTTGCGAGTTCTCGAACAAAAAAATACGTGTCCTTAATCATGAAAATTGACCCGCTGCGCCTTTTCTTGACAACCGCGCCCTTTCAGTACAATGACGTCGAACCCGCCTGTCCGATACAACGCAGCAGGATAATTCGATTAACACGCGCACTTTTGAAAATTTTGGCTTTCGCCGATTCAGCCTTATCAGTCCATTAATGCTGACGCCAATTTGATCATGGAAATGCCAGACAATTTATTATTCCAACCCTGACTCATAAATCTGAGCACTAAAACACTTCAATGGAGCTCCCGCGCAAAAAGAAAATTTTTCCTAACAAATTCTCGCTCTCTTGATTTTGTAATTCATTTAGGGCGCTGTTTCATCTACAGACCAACACACGGCTGCCATAGTGGATAATAAGCATGGTCTGGCACACTTCAAGTTCCAACTTATACCCATTTTTGCAACATTCGCACCAGATCCTGTCTGTCAAGCAACATGCGAGCGGGAGTCAGGAATCCATTTTGTATCATCCAAATTCTTTCACTTTCCATGCATATATCTTTGTACGGACATATTATGCAAATCTTTCACAGTTATTCCGCTTTATCTTAAAAAAGTGGTTGAAAATACACGCAATTTATATCACTGTGGCCCATTCTATCGTCAATGAACTCCTCTAGGAGTCACTATTATCATTTTTTACGCAAAAAAATTATTGGGAACATAATAAGAGTTCCCTCTTAAAATCAGGTTTGGTCACACAAACACTTTACACACACGTCGTTCAAGACACGAATTTATTAACACAAACGACAAATCATCTGATCATAAACACAGTTAAAATATTGTTAATTAGGACTGCCGTACCAGAATTCCGGAGTCTCTCCTATAAATCTTATCCTTGAAAAATCAAACGAAAAATATTACCTATTTATATTGGGTCCTTGGGATCTTGTTCGATCAAAACGAACTAAATCAAATTTGATGAATGAAATATAAGCTCGTGTTTACAAAAATCTTATCAACTGGCGTGTGTTAAGAGGACAACAAATAAAAATTCCCGCCAGACAACACCAAGGTCGCTTTTTTTAGTCGCCCCACCTAGGGGTATCTGTCGAGGAACTAGACTAGATAGCGAACAAACGGTTTTTTTTGGCATCTAATCTTTAACAGAATCTTGGAAATGCCAGATTTTTTTCTTCCGAGATACCGGTTACCGGTACATTATCGCAAAAAAACGGTTTTTCGCGCATTGAGCAATTCGATGACTGATTTCCGGCACGTGAATCACCTAGGAAAGCCAAAAACAACTATTCCTACCGCATACTTTTCCAAAGGTTCAACGTGCAGAAAAACTATTTGTCCGCTATCTTGTCTAGGTTCCTGCCATCGAAATCATGGTGGGGCGACCTAAAAGAAAGCGACTAAGCAATTTATATTAGTTACTTTTTGATAAAATTCGTTCACAAGACAACTCGACTCTGATCTAAAATGACAAAATTAGCCACCTCATATTATGTTTTAGTGAATTATTTTTTAAGTCCCGAAAATGAAAAAAAACGTCCGCTTAGTGTACCAAAGTTTGAAATCGGAAAAATCGTGGTTTTACGGTCAAAACAACGGCTAAAAGTTACTAAAACGTCGCACCACGGGACAAGGTGACTGAAGTTGATTCAGTTCTATACGCGGACGTCAAATATTCAACCTCAACCTAAAACCTTGCTGGTTATGTGAGCTTATTCTCATGGGCCGCTTCTTTTTTCTAATATATCCATGAACACCTACTCTTGGTCCCTTTTTGGCGGCCTGCCTCAAGTGCTTCTCAGCAAACCGTCAAGAAGATGCATTTACAAACATCTGCGTCATTTTTCGTCTTGTATCTAGAACAACTGGCACTTTTAACGGTCCAACTGGGTGTTTGGGAGTTTAATTCGGTGTTTCTTGGAACCAAATCATCTGGCATTGCAGTAGAGAGCTAGACATATTTTTTGAGAGGTAATAAACATCTCAGAAAAGCCTCTTTTTACGATGAGACGATACTGAAAACGGAATTTCCATACCACTGTATACATATCCGGATATGAGCTGGCACTATTGCACTCGATGACAAAAACTTGTGCTGGTATATACTTTACAAGTACATTTCGTCATCCTCTAACCCGATTTTTAAGTTTAAACCTTAAAAGAAGGGGATTTGGCAACTTCAGTTTACTTTTGAATTTTGGTAATCTCTTACTAACGTTTATTTTTCGAAGTCGTGAACATTCGAAAAAACATTCACAACATATATATTTCTTATGATTTCCCTTGATTTTTTTGCAATTTACAAGAAAAAATTAGTTTTTTCCAAAATCAAAAATAAATAAGAAGCATAAAAATAGAATGTCAAATTACCACTCTAAAAAGTATACCCACAGTTCATAACATTTTTTATATAATTATTATATACATTTTAACTTCAACCAACTGCGAAAACAATAGTAATATAATACTATTACTAAAAATTAATACTGTCATATTGTCTAAAGCGGACCGTTTTTAAAATTTAAATAAACGTCCTCTTAGACGCACAAAATCGAATTGAAAAAAATACTTCCGCCGAAAAACGACACACACGCACACAGTAAATATCGTAAGAGATAAATGTCATTATCTCCTTCAATTTATGTTTATTGAGAAATACACAGTAAAATTATGTAATAAATTGAATCTTTTCAAACTTAAACAACCTAACGCGTCGAAAACGATAAACAAAATATCACCTAACTAAAAATAATAAAAATCGAATAAATAATTTGTCCATTTTAATTGGGAATTAAATTGGTAATAATTTGGTATAAAGAATTAACTGTCAAAATCATCACTGAAATTAATTGAAATTGAAGTGATAATTTGTCATTCTACAAGGCTGCCACTTATTGAAAAAAATTTGATTGAATGTGTCATAAATTGAATAAATTCACTAATTCTGACACATAACAATCCGCATGAAAAATAATCAAACGAAATAATCCCAAACTGGAAATTAATCTAAAAATTGAAACTGAAGATTTTAAATGCCCCCAAAGATTAAATGGTCTAAATTGGTAATATCTTTTGTAATATTTACTCCTAAATAACGTTACTAACTGTAGGAATAATTGCAATGAAAAATAATTAAATTAAAGTGGTAAATTGTCATTTTGATTACTGCCTCACTTTTTTATGCTCCTATTATTTTTTTTACCTTATATAGACGTCGAAGATTTATGAATTTAATTTGTAAAATTGTAATAAATGACTTTTCTCTTTGAATAAGGATGTTACACACTCGCTTTGTTTGAAAATCGTTAGTTGCGTCTTATTGGAAGAATACAAGCGATTTTGCTATTGAAAGGGGAACATTACTTTACGTAAGGCGATTTTATAAACTTACAAAACACTTTACGTACAGTTAACTGTTCAAGAATTAATAAATAACAAAAATAAATTTTTCTTAGAAAACTATAAAGGGACTTTTGACAAAATCAAGAATTATTGCACGCGTCGCTGGTTGAATAAATCGAAAAAAATTGAAAAGACATTTGAGACGAGGAGATTATTCGCAAATTTAATTCATGAAACGAATAATTCAGTGATCCTGAAATCTATATTCTTTAAAATATATATTATATACTACATACTGTATCAGGCGGGTAAATGCAACATTGTTCCTTAATCAATCAAAATCAGTATAGATATTTTGCATTGTGTTGATAAGTTCAAATATTTGTATACAAAGTTTTTCAAGTTGATTCTCAATAGAGGCTTCAACAGCGTATCTTTTTTGCATTAACGAAAACGGACTTAACGTATTAAACATTCGTTTTAGTTACCTACTTGAATTACATTCAAATCTTATTGAGCAAAATAACTGGAGCATTAAGTAGTGAATCATACTGTAGTAGGCTTTATCGGAAATGTCAAATTTACACCTAATTTTATAATAATTTCTCAGGGTTCATCAAGCTTTATGTGCAGTAAAATAATAGACCTCATAGTCAGTCTTTATTCTTTATGTTTAGTGCTCCAAATTTATAAGATCGCTAGTATCTAAACTTCAATGAATCCTTGGCGCAATTATCCAAATTGAATGTAATTTTAAACTTCGCTTTCTGTGGTTTCCGTTTATAAGGACAACTAGGTTTTTATATATTTTTTATTTTGAAAATGTCCCAGTAAAATTTAATTAACAGGTTTCTATAGAAAATCTTCTGAAACACAGGTTATTATAAATTTTTGCCATTTGTTTCAAAATTTTCCTCATTTTTGACTCGATAATAATGAAGACTTTTATCGCTCTTGAGGTTAAATTCGAAAAACAGGCGATTAAATTAAATTGTAATGCCATAAAGTAACTGACAAAATTTATCAAAAAATTATACATAGGTTTTCCAGATATATCACGTGAATATCAAAGCAGAGTCCCACATCCCCTTAAAATCGTCAAAATTCGACAATCAAATAATATGTCCCGGTAAAAGATTTTATGCGTATGTCTTGAATTTTACACAAATCAGATGAAATATACAAAATATCTGCAAACCGGCAGAAAATCAACGCTTAGTTTTTGGACGATATCCGAGTTCAATAATCGAGACGCCCGGAGCCACATTAATGAACGAATTGTTAAAGTAGCCGTAAAATTTTGCTCAGCTATTCTTTCACTCTTTCGTTTCGAGAATAAATTGACCTCACATTATACTGAAATGAGATCAAAATTTTTGTTCTAAAACTAAATCTATTGCACATGGTCATATCACTATCAATCAAATTTAGAATTTGAATCATGCCTGCCAGAGAGCACACAACACTGAGCTTATCCATATGACCGGAGGTCCAAATATCTTTACTCAAAGCAAAATTTTGTTTGCGCAGTCCCCCGGGATCAAACGATACAACCAAAAACGAATAACTTAACTCCATGTCATTATAAAATTCACACACACACCCGTCTAATGAAAGTTATGAAAATTTATATGTTATTTTGTCCATTTTTTGACCCAACAACTGAACAGACGAAAAAGATGCGCTTCAACACGACGCTTCTGCCAAGACTCTTTGCATGCAAGCATATTCTCTAATAAAAATATCGAGACGTTCTTGAGAACATGGTACTTTTACCCCTTTTGAATCGCTGAACCAATTGGTTTTCAAATTAGAGAATCACCACAGAATAATCATAATCGTTACAAGCACCAAAGCTGAATAATCGGAGTCTTTCAAGTCGGAGGACGGCTGTAACACATAGTTAAAAATATCTTTTACAGGGTGTCACATTTGCTTCTGTTTCTGATTTTTGCACAATTATATCGCCAATCAAAACGTCAAATTATTAAAGCCACGTGTTAGTAAATCGTGCAAACAATTAAGAATGGAGCAAAAATGTGACAGCAGCATGCGTTATAAGTTAAAAATACAATCATGTGTGACAACTCATTTTTAATTCGTTTTATCGATGTGAGACGTCGTGTTTTTCCACTAAAATTCGCTAAAAATGCTCTAAAGAAAAAAATAGCGCTATACAGAGCCAAAAATGAAAATACTAAATGTTCGATGATCTTAGGCGCACATTCAAAAAAGTTGTGGAATTAGTCATATCAGTTTGATGAAATTTTCAAAATGTTATTTCACAACTATTAGCAAATGTTTCATGAAATTGCAAAAATAAAACATGATTTTATTGCACTTCATATAAATATGATTTTTTCAAAATGTGAAGCAGCTGACTGAAACTAGCGTACGACTACTTAAAGCCTCAATGCAATACAAAAGTTTTTTTTCAGACATATTCCCTGAAATAAAGTGTAATTTGCGACCAATTCGAGTACTAAGGGATTTGTCCCAGCTAGAAAGGGGAACGTTCCCCAGACTTTTCCTTCCCTTTCCTAGCGTCGTTCCCGCTTGAAAATCGTTCCCTCCCGGAAGGACCAAAAAGGGGAAGCTGCGTTTCTTGAATTTTATCAGAACTATTCCCACCTGCACCATGAATTTCGAACCAAATTTAATCGTCGTAAGACTTAGAAATGAATTGGTACCAAGACTCTATGCTGACGACGCGTCGCCATCTTATAAAAATTGAGCCATATCGATTAACGGGGGCTTCAGATTGGCGCAAATTCAAAATTAATGGTGTTCAAGTCGAGGTGTTAGTCATCACATGGCAGTATCCTGTATTGAAGTCGCAAAGATCAAGAAGATCTACAGTATGAGTATTTCAAGGTTTCTTTCCATGAGCTTCTATTTTCATATACTTCACGCGAAAATATGCCAAATCAGAGTTGCATACCCCTTTGAACTTCACATTTGTTCACAAATGAGTACAACATGTTAATTTTCCTGGATAACATACAACTCACGTGATTTGATGATTTAAATATCAAAAAACATTAAAATATTCGACGAAGCTAACCAAAAAGTCCTTCCCCTTCATCCCAGCCTGTCAATGTTTCATCCTTCCCTTCCCCTTGCCTCTGAATTTCCGTTCCCCTTCCTTTTCAAGCTGATTGTCCTATTAAAATCTTCTAATGTAGGACTTTTTCATAAATTAATCTTTCTGGTGAGTAAAATATTCCATGGTTGCTCATAAGATTCATCAGAATATAAATTTCATAATCATTGCCGTCGCGGACCTCTTGATTCGCATTAATTCTTTACTGCCAATTAAAACATTCCATACAATTATAGTCCGCTGAAAAAAAATTACAATATTTTGCTCATAAATGTCTGATGTTTTGCGTCACATGGCATATTAGCACATTATTGGATACTGTGGCCGCGAAATCTCTACATAATCTACATATCAGCATTCTTGACTAGTTCGAAATATTGTAATGGCAACAATACGTTATAAGTTATACTTTGGTTTCTGTCTTAAGGACCGGTGAGAATTTTCCCCAATTGTCCTTATAGAGGTCCTGTAGAGCAGAAACCACAGACAGGTGTCACCGCGAAAATAATTTAGTGCATCGAAGTAAAATATGTTATATTTTGTCCGATTAGATCTACCTACGGTTCATCAAAAGTTATTTCAAAATGGAACGAAAACAGTCAGGCCGTGGCTCTGTAAAAATTGGTCATAATTTTATGAAAGCAGATAATTTCGTAGGTACTGTATTATCTTAGTGACATTATTTTCGTTGTTTTTAAGTACGTATTTAATTATTCATTTTTGTATTTGCTAACGTTCGATAATCTATTCATCTCAGGCCTATTTACAACTTAATTTTAGCCAACAGAGATAGACACGACCCATCAAGTTTAACTAAAATCTAGAATTCAAGTATTTGTGATGCAACCTTTTCGGCGAAAAAGAGCAAAAAATTTGATGCCTTTTTTCAAAAAAGTTTTTTTTAATACCTTAATTTCAGTGAATACAGTAAAACCAGTTAAGACATGGACACCGTTTTTATTTATTTACTGTAAATGTGTCAAAACCGGAACTAAGCTAATGTTTTTTCAATACAGTTATAAACGCCCGTTTCGTTCTCTTAGACGGCCAGCTCTCTCGAATAATAGCTAAAATCGCCCCCGAATTTTTGTCGTTTTGTCCCGTTAGACCATTGGCCAGTATACTATTTTTAGAATATTAATTCTTCAATATTATGGACCCAAGNATTGAGAATACAAAGTTTCAAACTCAGTATGGTATAAGTAGGGAGGGTTCAGGTGTCGGCATTGAGATGTCGCAAGAGAAAAAAGTACATGCGGTAGTTAGTTCAAAACCGTAGCTAAGAGCTGTTGCAGGATCCGCAACTTTCCAGGTTAACAAATGAGCCAATTCTCCACTATCCATAGCCACACATTCCTGAGTTACCAAAAACTTTCAAGGGATCAACAAGGAAATACAATTTGTGTCGTGATATTTTTTACGGACGCGATCACGTGAGAAAACCGTCGTCTATTTCCATCAATTCTTGTACATATGACGATTTGAAATAAGAAATTTCAAAACTCAACTCAAAGATGGGTATCGATGTGTTTTAACCTTCTTGTAAGAAGAAAAAGTCTTTTTTTCATGTCACTTTTGGTCCATAACTTTAATATTTAAATATTTTTTATGAAAAATTTTTCAAAAAAAATCAATTTTAAAGGTCAGTTTTTTCGTGGTTTATTTGTTTTACAGGTAAAATTGTGATCCGTTCTACGCGAAACGCCGTATGAAGTGTAAAAGGCTTGATTTTTTGGCCAGTGACCAATTAAGGCGTTTTTCGGCTACCCGTTTTTTTAATTGAGGGTCGGCGACCAATATTTGATTACTAATGACCGGTCAATAGTTCAACGGTCAATCTCATTATTAGGAATTGTATTAGGAACTATGGGTCAATAAAGTTACTGAGAGGGTCGCTAGAGAGCCAAAAACTGGTCAACCCCAAGGTCAACCTCAAAGTTCATCGTATAGACTTGTAAGTACCCCCAAAAGAATCGGAAGGGTCGACTTTCTAATGAACGTATTAGCAACTATGGGTCAATAATGTACTGAAAGGTCGCTAGAGAGCAAAAAAGTTTTTGATTGGACCTGAACTTTGACGGTCATTAGAGGTCAAATATTGTCGCCGACCCTCAATTAAAAAAAACGCTTAATTTTCAACTGGCCAAAAAATCAGCCTTCTAGCACTTCATACGGCTTCGCTAGAACTGGATCACATTTACCTGTAAAAATCACAAAAAATTAACCTTAAAATCGATTTTTTTTTGAAAATTTTTTCAATAAAAAAAAAAATCCTTAGGTTCTTAAAAAGACCAGAAAAAAATTCTCTCCAAGATAGGTAAAAACATCGATACCATTTTTGAGTTTTGAAATTTCTTATTTCAAAATCGTCATAAATAATCGTGATCTACTCGTCCTCATTCCGAGAATTCGAAGAAATGAAGCTCATTATATGGCATAGGAAAAAGTTGTCAATACATAATTAATCACATAATTAAAACCACAAAGCATTTAAACAATTTCGATATTTTAGCTGTTTAATCCTACCTATCAGCATAAAAAATGAAATGATAATCTAAAAAAAATTGATTCATAAACTTTAAATTGAGTATTTTTAGACTTCCGTCAACTTGTGTAACTTGTTAAAAAATTTGTAAGGGGGTATATCTGTCTGATTAAATAAAAGCCTTAGAGGTATTAAAAATGCTCCAAATTGATACAGAGTGATAATTAAGTGTACTAAGACCCAATCATCACAAAAATTTTTCGACATTTTTCTACGTATTTTCTTAAAAAAAAAGTTAAAAAATAACGTTTCCTTAAATTTGACCCACTCAACTTCAAAATATCGTCTTGAAGTAGCCCACTTTTCTCAATCATTGTTTCACTGGCTTTCTTTTTGACCTTACTATCGAAAAATCGAAGCACTTTTTTTCGGAAATTTTTTCGAAAATGACAAAAAATCATATTCGAGTTTGAGCTGTAAATTACAAAAAAGCTCTCCATCATCTCTTGCATATTTCTGAGGAGTACTTGAAAAATTTGAGCCATTTTGCAAACATATCCTCGGATGAGAAAAGATTTTTGAAGTCTGAAATTGTTAAAAATCGTCGGTTATTTGGCGTTCTAGAATTGTCAGTCGCCGATCAAAAAAACGCGCTCCATTTCAAACTTGTATATACACCGTTACGTGATCTGTGAATTGAAGCAATTGTTAATATGGGAGGAGATAGTTTAGAAGTTTAAAATAAAATATTCGTGTAAACATACTGTAACTTTGGTGTAGATATCAAAAAACATATGTGGTGAAACTATTTCACAAGATTAAAGATAATTACAAATCAGGTAAATTTCGGTTTTCTCCAATAACAGCGCTATAGTTTCAGAATATATCACCCTGAATATAATAAATCTGCCAGATATAACCTCCTAAATCTATCTGTTATCATAATAAATCGAAAGCTGTAAGAAATTCTTAATATGTTTTTGAATCAACAAAATTAATTATTGTGGAAAAGTTTTCTACTGATGACTAAGATGTCACCCGCGAATGCAAAAATATAGGGTTAGGAGAGATACAAAAAATCCTGAGATGCCATCGTAATGATTTGTGCAAAAAACAAACAATGTATTTTCTGTAATTGTCAAAAAAAGAAATACCAGATATTTTTTTCAAAACTTTTCCAAAATGCAAAATTTTTAAATTAAACCGGAAGTGAAGCCTATGATATTGCGTATCAAAACGAAGCTTTTGGAAAATTTACGACAAACTAGTTGGAACTCACAATCCAACTTTATCGATTCTTCTGAACGTTCAAAATCGCATCTGAGAAAAGAGTCGTTTTGTGCACCCCGGTGGATCGTTATCGAATATGATATATACAACAGTGTAGCCCTATTAAAACAATATGCGATACCGACACGTGTATGAGGCACAGACTCCTGAAAAATTTCGAATGTGATACAGACAACGCGCGGGAATACTGATCAAAACCACTGGATTGCCGAATTGCCCGATTCCATTGGTCTGCATAATGGAGGAAGCCAACGAAATCAAACAAGTTTCAGATCCCGGCGTTCAAAATTTTATTTTAAGATCAAACCTTCGGACCTTCAAAAACGATGTTTTTGAAAAAAATAACAGACTGAAGACCAAATATTATTATTTTTTTATCGACAAAGTATTTTATCGATTTTTTTTTGATATCATTTGATAAATAATTTCTGGTCGATACGATCAATTTCCTCGTGTTCGAAGAGAGCTATCAGTCGTATTCTTTTTACGTTTACTAGTACCAGCAGAGTTTGGTCAAAGCGTATTTTTTGTTGACGGAATTGCCTACCCACATAAGCAAAGTCGTGGAGCTATAAGCTTATGAGGCCTATAAACTGGAACAAATGTGAAGTAAATGCGATTTCAGCACTTAAAATTCATATCATAATTATGTTGGTTACACTAATTAATTATTTTTCTCCGGAAAATACACGATGTACCCATGTAATATAAATTTAAAATTTTAGAAGGCTTCGGAACACTTAAATTTTCCCGTCTGAAAATTGTTTTACAGTTCTGTTTTTTAGTACACGTGTAATGAGGTCCGAACCCTTCAGGAGCACCATTAAGATTGAATTAGCTGCTTAAATTGATTTTAAATTAATTTAAATTTGATTTCTGTTGAAGATCACTAACGACTTTTCATATAAGGAAGCAATTCCGTCAACCAAACTCAGATTTGATCAAATTAAAAACTTTAAGGGGATACGCTAAGCAAATAAAATTAATATCGAATTTTGGTAAATAAGAACAATGTATGTTCCGCTAAAACAATCAATTGCTTCAAAAAACGATTGATATCTTGTTTTCTCATGGTTCGATGGGGATTATCGGCCTTTTAGTAGAATTATTGCTACCTTGTAAAATTTTTTGTCTGAATTGTTCTCGATAACAATGTAAAAAATATTTTGTCACATCAAAATTAATTATTAGCGCAAAATGAAATCACGGAATTCATGACCTAAAAAAAGTCACGCCTATAAGCTCGTGTCTCCCAGTAAAATACAAATTCGCTGAATGAAAAGATATTTTAAATTGGTTTGAACGTATTGGAAAAAGTGTAAAATTTGGAATACGTTCTTCAAACCAGCGTATCAACTTGAGTAACTGAATCGCAGAAAATGGAATATTGTGCATAGCATTTGTCTGTAAATTTGAGGGAGAAAGTACAAGACAAAAACTTTTATGAAGAAATCATCTACCATTTTCGATTCAGTAGACTAGGTCTCCGCGACAAATACGTATTGAACTCCACAGTGATACGCTGGTTTTGATAGGAACTTTGTTTCCAAAATTTTACCTTTTTTTCATATTAAAAATAAACATTTTCGGATTTTAAAACGCTCTGTTTTTGTTTAAAACGTTGAAACTGTGTAAAAATACTTAAAAAAAACTGATCGAATAACATCTGAACGTTAGAATACAGGGGAGGCGCAATATCGCCGAAAGTTTTTGCCCAAAAATTTGCGGCGATTATTGGCCACACTCGGCGATATACAGAACAGATATTTTTTTTCAAACAAAAAACAACTTAGGCGTTCGATAATGACGTCATATTTGTTTTGATTTTTTGCCAGAGTCGAATGCAAAAAATACACAATGCGTAGAATTTAATACTCCACGCAAAACCAATAAAAAAAAGTTGAAGAAAATGGGATTGGGAAATCCCAATCCTTGAAATGATGTCATTCAGGACGCCCACTATAGTACTGTTGTAACATAAATCTTCTGAAAAATGTCGGGTAATTGGGCGATAGTAGGAACACAGAAGTATTTTAGCTAAAAATCTGTATAATGCGTAGCGTTTTTTCGGCAAATTCCGGCGATATGCCCCCATGCAGGTGTTTTAAAATAAAAAGTTGGGCTGGAAGTTAATTGTATTAGCTCCATTCGTCGAACCCAGATTAATAAAATTGTACAACACGGCTAAGAAAGGAACCAATATCAAGTTTTAATGTCAAAAATCATCTTTTATTGGTCGTTGCGGTCGCGCATTTGCGGGTTTGTGAAGAATTTTGCGTTATCAAAAAATCTCCGATAACAAGTTTAGATTAAATATACTATAAATAGCTGTTCCGTAGAATAATTAAGTTTTGTGAAAGACGTCGGACTTGAAAGATGTTTTTTTCAACAAAATAACACTTTTTTAAAAAAAAATATGATTCTTGAAAATGTATTTTTTTCGCAATGAAGATTAACATACACATCGGAAAGGTTCCGACGTTAGTTGCTCTGTTTCAGTAACCCCTTGGGCACACACACGCTTTATTTGATAAATGCAATCCTGGGCCTTCCTTAACCCATAAAAAACCCTTTTTTCTAATTTGACCCTTTCTTTAAATTGCTAGTCGGGGACACCCATGTTGGGCTGGTTCTCGAGAGATCCCGAACGAGAGCTATTATTTGACAATAAGTTTCCGGTTTCCCTGCCTTTATCTTGTCGGCAAATGTGAGGCCAGAAGGACTTTTTTGAGTTGTTCGAATTAAAATATAAAAATGTCGCGACAGCTGTCCGCGACATGAACTGGGTGCCTAAATAGGACACGCTCTTTTGTGGTTCTTGTCGAATGTGAAAAAGTGACGTTTTGTTCCTTTAAGGAAATCAACTAAAAATATTTTCAATCAGTTTTTGGCGAAATATCAAAACAAAATATGACTTAAATAATTAGTTTGGTCAGCAAAAAAGTTAATATCAATTAGACAACTCCAAAAATAACAAGTAAAAACCGATACCTAAAGTATTTCAAAAAGTTTATAAAAAAAAATATACAAATGATGTTGATAAATATTGTTTTAAGGGATACTGGTCCATTTTAAAGTCCAAAAACAGGGTTTTTCAAGCGTCGCCCAAATGAAATACTAGAAACAGCACGAACATATGGATTTCTCAGTTTAGGGAATATTGAAATTAATCTTGCCCCTTCCACAAAACACAATCGGACATCTCTGATTAGGCCGACCAAATCAGTGAACGACCTTTCAAAAGTGGCCTATTTTCACTTCAAAAGCCTACTCCTCCCTGGAGTTTTGCAAGATAGAGAGATACTTTATACTTTATTTGACCACTGAAGAACGTGAGAGAGCCCTAGTCGAGGGTTTCACTCAAAAAAATTTCATCCGGCGCTTAAATGAGCAAAAAAACTTTATTTTTTTTTTTGGCCCAAGTTTTGCTCATTTAAGGCGCCTAGTACACTCAAACTAGGGGCTCTGCCCAAGTTCTCTGTGTCAAAAGCTATAAAATATCTCTCTTAATCAACACCAGCGGAGGAGTAGGCTTTTGAAGTGAAAATAGTGCACTTTGTAAAGGTCGTTCCTGACTTGGCGGCTAATCAGCAGGCCTCCGATGTGTTTTTGTTAAGCAAAGATTAATGTCAATTATCCTAAAGACTGAAATCCTTATGTTCGGCTGTTTCTAGTTATTCATTGAGGCGACGCCTGAAAAACCCTGTTTTTGGCCCTAAAATTGCGACCAGTACCTCCCTTAATGAGGTTGTGGGCTTAATTCAACATTTTAATCCCATAATTGATAGCAACTATATTGGATATTTGATTGCAGTTTATCGAAGTCAGCTTTAACTTCTGAAAATTTCGAAAAATTTTACCAAGCTATGATGTTCTTGAACAATGTAACAAAATCAATTTTACCTTGCTTGTTTTATAATATTATTGTATTATAATAAACCGACACGGAGACTTTCAAAAAATTTTGTTAAAATTTTCTACGACACTTGGGAAACTCCGAGATCACATGCAACATTTCGCACTTTTATTCCAAAATTAAGAGAAAAAAAGATTTAATCGATCATGACCTAGCCAATCGTTTGAATAAGTCAATATATCCAAATTCAACTATTTCTGCTATTTATACTGTTCTTTTCCAAAAATAACAGATGTGGAAGTAATTTAGCACACTGAATATTCTTATTTTTAAAAAAATTCGCGCTCGAACCATTGATTTAAGCTGAGCAATATTTATAGTCCGTCGTGACCAGTTTTGTCTGTCGTCAAAAATTTGAAACTTAACACGTATAAGCAAGCTTTAAACGGAAAGAGATTAGTTTTGCGTTGAGCTCGGGTTAACCAGAATGGTTAAGCGCAGAATAACATGTCATCTTTGAGTTTTATTTTCGCTCAAAGTTCTGAGCTACCGACGAATATGTAATTGTATTGTCTCTAAAAAAGTAACTACAAACTATAGGCGCTTTCAAAATGTCAAATATTGGATTTTGAAGACGCTCAACACCTCTTAAATTTGGCTTTTCTTCATTTTTTTCTCCTCAATTTAGTTTTTGAAAGTTTTGATCTTTTCAAAATGGAAAAAATAACTGCTGAACCATTTTTTATATTAAAAATGTATTTTTAGTGCTAAATATTGAGATTTTAAAGTTTGAAAATATATCTGAAATTCAAGACCAAAGCCTTGAAAACTACCGACAACACTCCCTAATACCCTCCAACTGAACTCGTGCAATTTCTTTCCAGTTTTTTCCTTAATTTGTCTAAACTATAGATTTCTCCATTGAACTCCTAAAATTTTAGCTTTAAACTGCTTGTTCCTCCTCGTCTGAATAATCTTGTGGATTTAATCAATTCTTCATCACCTCTAGGCTTGATCCAAATGGTAAATCTTTCTTCTGCAGCCAAAAGACGTTGAGCTTGATTTCGGATAGAATAACTTGACAAATTTCTTTTAAAGATTTTTAGTTTCACAAAAGTTTACTCACTCGATTTCGCAAATTATTACAAAAATAATCAGTTTCAAAAAATATTAAATATCAAAACATATTTCAACATGACTCACTAGTCAGTATTTTATTCAGAAAATCTATTCCAAAAATGTCTTTTCAAGGAATATTGACATCTTCAAAAGTATCTCACAATTTCAAAAAAAATTCGAAAGCAAAAATTTTCTATTTCGATCCTATGTGACGCCTGTCTTGTGTAGGTATCCTATGCAGTTGTGCTTGGCGCCTACCGTGATTTTGTACCAGAGTTAGATTTCCCGACCGATTTTTGACTGAACCAATTTGCGAATCCTTCACCGTTTCACAACATTTTCGATATTGAAGCTGTCAATGTACTAAATGCTGAATTCAAAGCCAGGGAATACCAGATAAGGGCTAAATTAATTTCAGGCAACAGAAATTGGTAATATTTTTCGGGAATTTTTTCCTACAGTTAGTAATAGCTCCTGAAGGTAAATCTGAACATTTGCAGGTCTGATTGGCTCCCGTTCAATGAATTTTGTTTCTTCTCTTTTTTCAGGGCCAATTTTCAGGGTGCGTATGATCAATCCATTCTAGACGTTACCTCGCTAGCAAAATTATGATACAAGTGGTGTTTAACATGTTTATTTTTTTTTTATTATTTTAAATATTCAAAAATTTTCTTGTCTGGAATCAAATTTCTCTTCCAACCATTTTTGTTTAATTTAAAGGGGTCTGTCCAGTTCAGGTATTTTAATAGGCACTTGGAGACCAAACGTGACGAATACGGGAAAACGGTTTTTTTTATCCGATAGCCCTAAAGATTTTAACCGTCCAAAAAATGATTCGATTCCTGAATCGCCGGTTTCATTCCGGTGATCAGTTGAAAAACCGGTATTGCATTATTTTGGAGATAAAAAATGTCTCTACTCCACCATGGGTGCGCGTGTCAAACCAAATTTGCAAAGCTATCGCCTTGTAAAACTTAACCACGATGCCTTATTCAACAATATTCTCCATAAGGACCAGTAGGTACCTTCCACGTTTTTGCTGGAGACGAGGCGTGTCCATAAAACAAAAAGTTACCTTTAAACAATATTTTGGACCACCACCAAAACAAGTGTTCAAGTGTTAATAGACCCACAAGGTAGTTTATTTTTTTATAATATCATTGCGAAAATTCGAAAAAAAAATTGCCATGAAATTCCTAACCTTGAAATCGCACAAAAAATAAAATCCCCTTTTACACAAAATTTAACCTTTTGGGGTAGTCGAATTTACCTCGTTAAAAATTTTCCCTCTTTTCACCTTTCCCAAAATTATGAAGTGAACCAATACTCATCTCTTATTTGATTGGTTTGTGTTGGAATAGAATGCTGGACAACTGAAATAATCAAAAACTGCTGAACTAAATCTTGTTTTCGTAAAAACCAGATCGTTCAATCGTCTCCGACTTAAAACTTCAGAATGCAAATCGAAAAATCCAATAGAAATAAGCTCCATTCGAGCAGCTACAGTAGTAACATTCTGAAAATGGAGGAAATTTACATCAGATGTTAAAATTGACTCAAAATTTCAGAAAAATCAAAAAAAGTCAAGCTCAAAATGATTTAAATGATAATACTAGATAATTAAGAAACGATCCATTTTCTTAATAGCACATTGCTTGATCAAATCAAACGAATAAAAAATCCAAATTTGGATATAACCGAACCACGTCTGAAAAAACGGGATAATTTTCAACCGCGTACATTTTCGTACAAAAATTCACGCAGAATTTTTCACAGAAAAATAATGCAAGAAAAAAATGAACGACGCCAGTAAAGAACGGTACACGTACACCTGTAATTTAAACGGACAAACTCGAAAACTCCTCGCCGGAATTTCCTCCAAACCCGTCCGTGTTAAGTAAGTTCGCTCAAAATTTACCTGCGGGGCTGTTCTGTTTAAACCTCTATGTGGCAAGAGATTTTTCACGCCGAACCCGTACTAATGACCCGTCCGTTAAAGACATAACGTAGTAAATTTGAACCATGATAACACAACAACTTGGCGGCAGCAGTTTTTAATTAAAACTATCAGATTTTGTCAAATATATGATCAGATATTTGTATAAAATGGAATTTTTGATGCCAACTTCTCTGTTTGTAAAAATAAAATGAAATGAATAGGTTTTTCAGTCAAAATAAAATAAAAATTTCACAATTTTTTATTCATGACGTTTTATCACAAAATGTGCAAAAATTGTTTGAGTCTTCTGTCGTTTGTCTATATATCGCAGTGAGGGCCGTTTTTTGAGATAAACATTTTGTTGCAATCGAATAGATTGAATAAACTAGACATTAGCATGAAGTTTTATGAAATGGGCTGGTTTTTACAATACAACCACGGCAGTATTAAATTTAAAATAACTGCCCAGTTTTTAAAAAAATTAAATTTGAAAAACATGTAACTTGTCAAGTATTTTGTTTTCAAATTTTATTCCAATATCTAAACTTTTTCGCTTGAAAACAAATATATTTATAAATACCGTTGAACATTTTGTTCGTATCAACTCACCAGGCATAGTCCAGAGGAAAGCGTTGCCAATAAAAAAGAAATGATTATTCCGGGCTGGTCCTGATCTGTCATTTCTTATCCGATCAAGAATGTCTGAAGATACTTTATCCAAATAATAATCGAAGGCCGGACATTTCGGTGCTATTTGGTCGTGGGAGGTCCTTGCTTCAGTAACAAAGCCAAGACATGGCCCCATCAGATTTTTGCATAATAAAAAAGAAAATAGTTAAAATAAAAGAATTTTGAAAGCTTAGTACACTACAACGTTGTTGTTTAGTTAATTTTCACAGCTGAAATTTTTCCTTAGGTTTTGTTGCTACCATATTGTCTTTATTTTTAAAAAATATGCTTCTAACAAAAATAAATTCGGACGAATAAATGCTGTAAATATGAATTTATTTATGACAAAAAATAGAATGGACGACCTTTTTTGCTCTGAGGTCAACATGTTTCGAAATCAAGATGTTTTTAAGATAAATCTTCAGAAAACATTGCTTTTTAATAAATTGAATTATAAGATCTTTTATGTTTCGTTAATCAACTTAAAGTTTTTAAAAATGTCAACTACTCTCCATATTGGTCTTATAGAGAGCCACGCCCAAAAGGTCGCGGAGTTTTGGCCATGTGTCTTAACCAGAGAGTCCTTATTAAACGCAGAACCATTTTACGCCTTAGAGAATATTCTTCAATCATTATTCGACTATACAGGCTTTTAACGAAAACTTTCAATAACTGAAACATGGATTTAAACCAAAAACATAAAAATTTCGTTTTATGTAGATATAATTATAGAAAGATTTTTTTCTTTACAATTAATTATAATTAAATATTATATTCCGAGAGGGTTCCAAAATATTATCAATTTTCGTAATATTTTTCAAAGTTGGATATAACGTAATTTTATTTCATTGAAGTCATTCCTACTGGGAAAGTTTATCTACAGTATGTTATTTTAATAGGTTTATACCATGAAATTATTTTTAAAAATTGAAAACGCAGCTATAGTTCGATTCAAAAATACTATGATTCAATCATTAAACATAATTTTCTGGTACTTTCTTGGAACATATAAGAAATTGTAAAGAAGAACAAGTTCAAATGATATCGGCGTCATGGAATTTTTCTTATTTTGTTTCCATAGAAATTGTTGTTTATATTAGGTTAAAGATTGATAAGTCTGTTAGGTGCTTTTTTTTTAAGCAACATAGAGATATTCGCACCGGGTCTTATTTATCGTGTCTTCTAACAAAAAATCGGATCTTATTTTCAAATCAACGTACACGAAGGGTCCGCCAGCGGGCGCCCGCAAAGTACGCAAATCTACACAATTCTCCTGAAAAAAAGTATCGTTAGATTTCAAATTTGCCAAAATTTTAACCACTAATGACGTTTTTTAAAATAATATAAGGTATAGAAAACACCAAATATGGCCTTGTATTCAATAATTAAGAATCCACTTTATAACCAAATTTCTCCTTACGGCGGACCTTCTGTGACACAAGTTCGCTATCGCAAAATATTAAACCCAAAAAAATTTTTCGGTTTGAAATGATCATCGAAAAAATATATTTAATAGCAGTAGAATAACTAAACAAGTTACCTAAAAAAGTCCCAATTCTTATCGATTGTGGCTTGCCAGCTGAAACCATTCCAACATTAATAAAGGGTTCTAGATCTCTTCGGAAGCCAAGAACTTAATCCACTTGGCCAGCAAGCAATAACCGTCCTCTACAATTCAGGGTGGGAAACATTAAACGGAAAAAGAAAAATTATACGGAGACCACATATTTCGTATATAATTTTGGATAATAATAGAAAAAAGGTAATAATGCATAAGCAATCGAATGTTTTTAATAATTTCTTGGACACTCTAGTTCTCATTTTTTCAAAAATCATAACTTTTTTCAAAATGTTTTCAATTTTTGTAGAGCATTTTTAAGGTGTCTAATCAATGGATGCAATCAAGTTAGATAATGCCCTAATGAACTTTAATTAACCATTAAGTACACAAAAATAAATAAATTCATTAAGTATATTTGCTTTGCCGCATTATATAGTGACGGGCCTGAAAAGTGTAATCATCAATAATCAAACGACACATTTATGAATCGCCCTATGATAAATGTAAAGGAGGAAAGTGCTAAATCAAGCCCAAAAACGGCCAGTGCCCCCATTCTAAAAAGCTTGGAAAAGGCATCATTTCAATTGAATCAAAATAGAAAAAATGTTCTGAAAACGTACAAAAAAAAATTATCTCTCTATTTAATGTAATTACGAAACAATACTTTTTTCTCATTAAATAGTGAAAAAAAATTATACTTTAAGTACACAAAATACTTAATGGAGATTAACGCCTTGATTTAAGTTTTAAAGCAATCATTAAGTCTCAAAAACACGCGTACTTAATGATTTTTAAGTCGAAAATGATACCATCATTAAGAGTTTTACTGTATAATTCCTGTAAAACAGTAATGTAAGATGTAGCTAGCAAGGCTACTCGCAAAAATCCACCTGATACAAGCCAACTGATTGCTTTATAAGTTGATAGAAATAAATCATCCACAAATTTGTGAATGCGAGCCTAATAAACATCGATGGTAAATCAGTTTCAATCTAAGCTTCCCCTCGCTAGCTAAAATACACATATGAAAAAATGTACATCACCTTTTTTCGAATAGCCCTATAATATTAAACATAAGTAATGGGTCACAGTAGCTACAGGCATAACATTCGCTTTGTCTTACAAACGAACGATCTGCCTTTTTAATTATAATAAACATGATCTTATATTCTTGAAATAAGACATTTTAAATTAAAAAATACTTGATACCTTTGAATTAATAATAAAAAAGAATTCCAAGAAAATTCGAAACAAAAAAATACATTTTGCGAGTTCTCGAAACAAAAAAAATACTGTCCTTAATACGAAAAATTGATCCCGCTCGCGGCCTTTTCTTGACAACGGCGCCTTTCAGTACATGACTGCGGTCCACGAAACCGCCGACGCCATATAGGATGATAACATCATTCTAACTAGACGCAACTTACAATTTTGGCTTTCGCCGAATTCAGCCCTTATCAGTCCATAAATGACGCCCGCATTTGTATCAAGAAATCCAACATATTTATTATTTCCAACCCTACTAAACACTGACACCACACAAACACTGTCATCGAGGCACGCAAAAAGAAATTTTTCTCAACAAATTTCGCTCCATTGATTTTGTACATTTTTAGGGGTTCATCACAAGGACCAACCCACACGTCTGCCAAGTTTGATATAACCTGGTCTGTGTTCTGGGTTCCAACTATCTCACACCTTTTTGACATTTGCGAAGTCATGTCGACAATCTTGCGACAGAAGCATGCGACGCGGTAGGGAATCATATTTATCGAGCATCCATATTCACTTTCCATGCATATATCTTTGGTACGGACACTTATTATGCTAAATCTTTCACAGTTATTCCGCTTTATCTTTAAAAAAGTGGTTGAAAATACACGCAATTTATATCACTGTGGCCTCTCTATCGTCATGAACTCCTCAGAGAGTCATATTATCATATTTTTACCAAACAAATTATTGGGGAACATAATAAGAGTCCCTCTTAAAAGTCAGGTATTGGCTCAAAAAACACTTTACTAACACCGTGTTCAAGACACGATATATTAAACCACAACTGACAAATTCATCTGATTCATAAACACAGTTAAAATATTGTTAATTAACGACTGCGCCTCCAGGAATTCCCTGGAGTCTCCTATAAGACTTATTTCCTTGAAAAATCAACGAAACAAATTTAACCTATTTAATGGGGTTCCGGGATCTTGTTCGATACTAACAACGAACTTAAATCAAATTTGATGAATGAAATAAAGGTGTTTACAAAATCTTATCACTGGGTGTGTGATAAGAGGACAAACAAATTAGAAAATTCCGGCCACCGACAAACCGGTCGCTTTTTTTAGTCCCCCACACTAACGGGGTATCTGTTCTGAGAGACTAGACTAGATAAGCGACAAACGGGTTTTTTTGCATCTTATCTTAACAGAATCTTGGAAATGCCAGGATTTGTTTTCTTTCCCGATGTTCCGGTTCACCGGTAATTTCATCGCAAAAAAACGGTTTTTCGCGCCATTTTACGCAATCTCGACTGACTGATTTCGGTCAACGGAATCAACCTAGAAGCCAAACAATATTCTACCGCATATCTTTTCCAAGGTTCAACCGTGCAGAAAAACTATTTGTCCGCTATCTTGTCTAGTTTCCTGCCATCGAAATCATGGTGGGGCGACCTAAAAGAAAGCGACTCAAGCAATTGTTATTATTACTTTTTGATAAATCGTTTCACAGACGACACTCGACCTTGATTAAAATTGAAAAATCTAGCACTCATATTATGTTTTATGTGAATTATTTTTAAGTCCCCGAAAATGAAAAAAACGTCCGCTAGTGGTACAAAGTTTTGAACATCGGAAAAATCGTGGTTTTTCGGTCCAAAAAACGCTAAAATGTTACTAAAACGCCGCTACGCAGCACAAGCGAGAAGTTGATTCAGTTCTAAATACGGACGTTCAAAATATCTCAACCTCACCTAAAACCTTGCTGGTTATGTGAGCTTATTCTCATGGTGGCCGCTTCTTTTTTCTAATTATATTCCATGAAACACTATATTGGTCGCTTCTTTGGCGCGCTGCCTCAGTGCTTCCTCAGCAACCGTCAAAGAAGATGCATTTACAAACATCTGCGTCATTTTTCGTCTTGTATAGAACAATCTGGCACTTTTAAGGTCAACTGGGTGTTTGGGAGTTTAATTCGGGTGTTTCTTGGACACAAATCATCTGGCAATGCAGTGATAAGAGCTAGAACTATCTTTTGAGAGGTAATAAACATCTCAAGAAAACGCCTCTTTTTTACGATGAGACGATACTGAAAACGAATTCCCATTAACTGAACTATCGATATGAGCTGTTTGCACTCAGCAAGTGAAAAAACTTGTTGCCTGGGTATATACTTTACAATCAATTTTTCGTCATCCTCTAACCCGATTTTATATAAACCTTAAAAGAGGGATTGGCAACTTCAGTTTACTCTTGAATTTTGGTATACTCTATGCTAACTTTATTTTCGAAGTCCG
This sequence comes from Oikopleura vanhoeffeni, assembly GCA_004367855.1. Lineage (NCBI taxonomy): Eukaryota > Metazoa > Chordata > Appendicularia > Copelata > Oikopleuridae > Oikopleura > Oikopleura vanhoeffeni. The sequence goes on along the minus strand of SCLH01001531.1, from coordinate 89,166 downwards.
TGAACATTCGAAAAAACATTCAACACATATTATTTTCTATTGTATTTCCTTGATTTTTGTTGCAATTTACAAGAAAAAATTGTTTTTTTCTTTCAANTCTTACAATTAAGTCGGTGAAGCGAAATGTCGTCTAGTTGTTGGTATTATTTTTGAGATTATGAGTCATCTTGATAAATATGGGGCAAAAAATATAACAATAAGCTCGCTGGAAACGTGTAAAAATTTGAATTTAGAAATAAAATCGTTTAGAAAAATTGAAATAAATAAGTAAAACATGCGCCAAAAAGATAAAAACTTTGATTTCTAATATTTTTGACTTTTTAGATTCCTCAAAAGAATAAAAATTATCAGACGGCCTCATTGATTGGTCAGATCACTTTTGTGAAATATACTTTCGTTTTAAAGAGCCAGTTAACCCTAATTGCATTGTAGTAGTTCTGATCAGTAAGAGCTTCAAAAAGCTTTAGTGAAACAATCTAGAGTGAGAAATTCAATGGATTTCTAATGTGTCTAGAATGGCCAAATTAAAGTTAAGTTTGAATTTTCGAAAAAAAAATCATTTTTGTTTTGTTTTTTGTTCAAAATTTTCATGAGCATTTTTTGAGTATGCTGAGTTAAATTATGCAATAGAACTGTTTAGACACTCTTTCTTTGAAATTAACTTTAGCTCGATTGAGGATATTCTTTTTCTACCGGTACTCCATCTCAAAAACGTTTACTATCACTAATAGTATGATTCACTATAGCAGGTGTTCGAATCCGACTATTGTTATGTTAGTGATTGTCTCAAGTATGATTATAGGCAAGAGTGCTTGATATTGGGACCGCTAAATTTGATCGGTGTGACGATTTGAAATAAGGAATTTCAAAAATAAATAATCGGTTTTAATGTGTTCGAGCTATCTTGTAGAAATTTTTCATACGGCTTCGCTAGAACTGGATCACAAACTACCTGTAAAATCACGAAAAATTGACCTTAAAATAGATTTTTTTACGAAAATTTTACATGAAAAAAAAATCCTAGGTCTCAAAATGACCAGAAAAAAATTCTCTACAAGATAGCTCGAACACATTAAAATCGTTTTCTTATTTTTGAAATTCCTTATTTCAAATCGTCTGTGTAATCACTCAAGCAATTACTAAGACAATCACGTGGACAAAATCAGTGGGATTCGAACACGCACCATAGAGCTAGTAAACGTTTTAGAGATGACTAAAAACAAAATAAGTATTATTTAAAAATTACCAATAATATTCCATTTGTGATCGACTGCAAGCTGGGCAAGTTTTGAATAGTGATAAAAACATTAATGAAAATTTTGTCTTGAGTTCTTCAATCTGTAACTTGGGGCAACAGCTACTATCTCCATGACTTTCTAGAAATTTTGGACAAATTTCAGAAAGAATCTCCACCGAACTCCACACGAGTTTTGTTGGCGCCTCGCCATCAGGATTGTAGCAAGCAGCTTCTGGTAGTGTCAAACTGATAAAGAATAAATTCAAAATTAAGAATCAGAGAATTTAAAAAAGGGAAATTTTTTTTAAAGGTGCTCAATAGGGATTGGCAAAACTGGATTGGATCGTATTGGAATTATTGAATTGGATTGAATCGCATCCTTTTTTTTCCGATACGATCTAATATGATTAAAATTAAGGGCAGTCGATCCGATCCAATATGATTAAAATTTAGGGGNAAAAAAAAAAATCCTAGGTCTTAAAAAGACCAGAAAAAAATTCTCTACAAGATAGGTTAAAAACATCGATACCCATTTTTGAGTTTTGAAATTTCTTATTTCAAATCGTCATATATAATCGTGATCTACTCGTCTCATTCCGAGAATTCGAAGAATGAAGCTCATTATGATGGCATAGGAAAAAGTTGTCAATACATAATTAATTTAAACCATAATTAATCACATAATTAAAACCACAAAGCATTTAAACAATTTCGATATTTTAGCTGTTTAATCCTTCCTTATCAGCATAAAAAATGAAATGATAATCTAAAAAAAATTGATTCCATAAACTTTAAATTGAGTATTTTTAGACTTCCGTCAACTTGTGTTAAACTTGTTAAAAATTTTTAAGGGGGTATATCTGTCTGATTAAATAAAAGCCTTAGAGGTATTAAACATGCTCCAAATTGATACAGAGTGATAATTAAGTGTACTACGAACCCAATCATCAAAAAAATTTTTCGCATTTTTCTACGTATTTTCTTAAAAAATAAAGTTAATAAATAACGTTTCCTTAAATTTGACCACTCAAACTTCAAAATATCGTCTTGAAGTAAGCCCACTTTCTCATCAGTGTTTCACTGGCTTTCTTTTGAGCCTACTATCGAAAAAATCGAAGCACTTTTTTTCTCGGAAATTTTTCGAAAATGACCAAAAAATCATATTTCGAGTTTTAGCTGTAAATTACAAAAAAACTCTCCATCATCTCTTGCATATTTTCTGAGGAGTACTTGATAAAAATTTGAGCCATTTTGCAAACATATCCTCGGATGAGATAGATTTTGAAGTCTGAAATTGTTAAAAATCGTCGTTATTTGGCGTTCTAGAATTGTTCACGTCGCCGATCAAAAAAACGCGCTCCATTACAATTTTATATACTACCGTTACGTGATCTGTGAAAATTTGAGCTCAATTTGAATATGGGAGAGATAGATTTTGAAGTTTTAAAAAAAATTCGTGTAAACATACTGTAACTATTGGTGTAGATATCAAAAACATATGTGGTGTACTATTTCACAAGATTAAAGATAGATTTACAAATCAGTAATTTCGGTTTTCTATAAGCGCTTAGTTTTCAGAATAATCCCCAATATCGTCAAATCTGCCAGATATACCCCCTTAAATCTATGATTATGATAATAAATCGAAAGCTAAGATAATTCTAATATGTTTTTGAATAACATAATTAATTATTGGGAAATTTTCTCTGATGACTAAGATGTCACCCGCGAATGCAAAAATATAGGGTTAGAGAGATACAAAAAAATCTGAGGATGCCAATCGTAATGATTTTGTGCAAAAAACAAAAATTTATTTTCTGTAATTTAGAAAAAAGAATATCAGAATTTTTTTCAAAATTTTCCAAAATGCAAAATTTTTAAATTACCGGAAGTGGCCTAATATTGGTATCAAACGAAGCTTTGGAAAATTTTACGACAAATAGTTGGAAACTCAAATCCAATTTCGATTTTTCTGACGTTCAAATCGCATCTGAGAAAAGAGTCGTTTTGTGCACCCGGGGATCGTTATCGATATGATATAATCAACAGTGAAGCCCTATTAAAACAATATGGATTACCGACCGTGAGAGGACAGATCCTGAAAATTCGAATGATACAAACAACGCGGGATACTGATCAAAACCCTGGATTGCAGAATAGGCCGATTCCATTGGTCTGATATGGAAGGAAGCAACGAATCAAAAGTTCAGATCCCGCGTTCAAAATTTTATTTTAAATCAAACTCCGGACTTCAAAAACGATGTTTTTGAAAAAAATAAGATGAGACAAAATATTATTTTTTTTTATCGACAAAATATTTTATCGATTTTTTTTATACATTGTAAAATAATTTCTGGTCGATACGATCAATTCCTCGTGTTCCGAAGAGAGTACTTAGTGTATTCCTTTTACGTTACTAGTACAGCAGAGTTTGGTCAAAGCGTATTTTTTGTTGACGGAATTGCTACCTCATAAGCAAAGTCGTTGGAGCCTATAAGTTATAGGCTATAACTGGAATCAAATGTGAAGTAAATCGATTTCAGCACTTAAAATTCAATCATAATTATTTGGTTAACTTAATTAATTTATTTTTCTCCGGAAATACAGATGTACAATGTAATATAAATTTAAATTTTAGAAGGCTTCGGAACACTTAAATTTTCCGTCTGAAATATTGTTACAGTTCTGTTTTTAGTACACGTTGTATGACGGTCCGGACCCTTAGGATGCACCATTAAGATTGAATTTACGTGCTTAAATTGATTTAAATTAATTTAAATTTGATTTCTGTTGAAGATCCTAACGACTTTTCATATAAGGAAGCAATTCCGTCAACCAAAATCATGGTTTGATCAAATTAAAATCTTATAAGGGGAATCGCTACAAATAAAAATTAATCGAATTTTGGTAATAAGAACAAATTATTTCCGCTTAAAAAATCAATTGCTTCAAAAAACGAGTGAACTGTTTTCATGGTTCGATGGGGATTATCGGCCTTTTAGCTAGACATAATCTATGCTGACCTTGTAAATTTTTTGTCTGGAATTGTTATCATACAATGTAAAAAAATATTTGTCACACAAAATAATTATCTAGCGCAAATGAATCACGGAATCTATTGACCTGAAAAAAGTCACGCCTATAAGCTCGGTGTCCCCAGTAAATACAAATTCGCTGATGAAAAATATTTTAAATTGGTTTGAACTATTGAAAAAAGTGTAAAATTTTGGAAATAGTTCTTCAAGACCAGCGTATCACTTGAGTTATACTGAATCGAAAATGGAATGATTTGTCCATACATTTTTGTCTGTAAATTTGAGGAAAAATTTACAGACAAAAATTTATGAAGAAATCATTCCATTTTCGATTCAGTATAACTAGGTCTCCCGAGCAAATACTATTGAACTCAAGTGATACGCTGGTTTTGAAGAACTTTTTCCAAAATTTTACCCTTTTTTCAATAGTTAAAACCATTTCGGATTTAAAACAGCTCTGTTTTTGTTTAACTGAAACTTGTTAAAAATACTTAAAAAAACTTGATGAAATAAATCTGAACGTTAGATACAGGGGGAGGGCAATATCGCCGAAAGTTTTTGCCAAAAAATTGCGGCGATATTGGCACACTCGGCGATATAAGAACATATATTTTTTTTTCAAAAAAAAAACTTAGGCGTTCGAAATGACGTCATATTTGTTTTTGATTTTTTGAAGAGTCGAATGAAGTAAATCACCAAAATGCGTAGAATTTAATACTCCACCAAACGCAATAAAAAAAAGTTGAAAAAATGGATTTGGGAAATCCAATCCTTGAAATGATGTCATTCATGACGCCCACATAGTAATTTGTAACATAAATCTCGAAAAATGTCGGTAAATTTGGCGATATAGGAACAAGAAGTATTTTAGCTAAAAATCTTATAATTGCGTAGGTTTTTTTCGGCAAATTCGGCGATATTGCCCCCCATGTAAGGTGTTTTAAAATAAAAAGTTAGCTGGAAGTTAATTGTATTAGCTCCATTCCGTCGAACCCAGATTAATAAAATTTGTCACAACCGGCAAGAAGGAACCAATCAAGTTTTAATGTCAGAAAATATCTTTTATTGGTCGTTGCGGCGCGCCATTGCGGGTTGTGAAGAATTTTGCTTATTCAAAAATCTCCGATAAAGTTCTAATTAAAATAACTATAAATAGCTTCCGTAGAATAATTAAGTTTTGTGAAAGACGTCGGACTTGAAAGATGTTATTTTTCAACAAAATAACAATTTTTTTAAAAAAATATGATTCTTGAAAATGTACTTTTTTTCGCAAATGAAGATTAACATACATCGGAAAAGGTCCCGACGTTAGTTGCTCTGTTTCTTCCCACGCTATTTGATAATTCAACTGGCTTCCTTAACCAATAAAAAACCCCTTTTTTCTAAATTTGACCCTTTACTTTATTGCTTCGGGGACCATGTGTGCTGGTTCTGGATATCGTCGAACGAGAGCTATTAATTCTTGAATAAGTGCCGGTTCCTGCTTTAATCTTGTCGGCAAATGTGAGGCCAGGAATGGACTTTTTGAGTTGTCGAATTAAAAATATATAAAGAATGTCGCGACATGACGTGTGTGCCTAAAAGGACAAGCTCTTTTTGTGGTTCTGTCGATGTGAAAAAGTGACGTTTTGTCCTTTAAGAAATCACTAAAAATATTTTTCAATCAGTTTTTGGCGAAATATCAAAACAAAATATTGATTAAATTAATTAGTTTGGTAGCAAAAAAAGTTAAATTCAATAAGACAACTCCAAAAATAAAAAGTTAAAAATCCGATACGAAAGTATTTCAAAAAGTTTATAAAAAACAAAATATACATGATTTGATAAATATTGTTTTAATGAGGTTGTGGGGTCTTTAATTTAAATTTTAATCCATAATTGATAGCAACTATATTGATATTTGATTGAGTTTATCGAAGTCAGTTAACTTCTGAAAAATTCGAAAAATTTACCAAGCTATGATGTTCTTGAACAATTAATAAAAATACAAATTTTACTTGTGTTTATATAATTAATTATTTATTATAATTAAACCGACACGGAGATTTCAAAAAATTTTGTTAAAATTTTCTATGACCTTGGGAAACCCACAATTCAAATTTCGCACTTTTTTCAAAATTAAAAAAAATTAATCGATCATGACCTAGCCAAGCGTTTGAATATCAATATATCCAAATTCTAACTATTTGCTATTTATACTTTCTTTTCCAAAAAATAACAGTATGTGGAAGTAATTTAGCACTAAAATTTTATTTTTCAAAAAAATTGCGTCGAACATGATTTAGCTGAGAATATTTCATAGTCCGTCGTGACCAGTTGTTGTCTCAAAAATTTGAACTTAACACGGTATACAAGCTTTAAACGGAAAGAGATAGTTTGGTTGAGCTCGGTTAACCAGATGGTTAAGGCAGATAACAATGTCATCTTTGAGTTTCTTTTCGCTCAAGGTTCTGAGCTACCACGATATGTATTTGTATTGTCTCTATAATAAGTAAATACAAACTTATACGCGTTTCAAAATGTCAAATATTGGATTTGAAGACCCTACAACCTTCTTAATTGCTTTACCTTCATTTTTTTCTCCTCAATTTAGTTTTTGAAAGTTTTATCTTTTCAAAATGGAAAAAAAAATGCTTGAAACATTTTTTAATTAATGTATTTTTAGTGCTAAATATTTAATTTTAAAGTTTGAAATATACTGAAATTCAAGACAAAGCCTTGAAAATCGACAACTTCCCTAATCCTCCAACTGACTCGTGCAATTTCTTTCCAGTTTCTTTCCGTTAATTTGTCTAAACTATAATTTTCCATTGAACTCCTAAATTTAGCTTTAAACTGCTTTTCCTCGTCTGAATCTTGTGGATTATCAATTTCTTCATCACCTCTAGGCTTGATCCAAATGGTAAATCTTTCTATTTCTGCAGCAATAAGACGTTGAGCTTGATTTCGGATAGAAAATTGACAATTTCTTTTAAAGATTTTTTAGTTTCACAAAGTTTATACTCGATTTCGCAAATTATTTCAAAAATAATCAGTTTCAAAAAATATTAAATATCAAAACATATTTCAACATACTACTAGTTACTAGTAACTAGTAGTATTTTATTTCAGAAATTATTCCAAAAATGTTTTTCCAGAATATTGAATTTCAAAAGTATCCAATTTCAAAAAAATTCGAGCAAAATTTTTATTTCCGATCCTATGTGACGCCTTCTTGTGTAGGTATCTATCAGTTGTCTTGCGCCTACTCGTGATTTTGTACCAGAGTTAGAGTTTCCCGACCGATTTTTAGATGAACCAATTTGCGATCCTTCACCGTTCAAATCATTTTCGATTATTGAACTGTTCAATGTACTAAATCCTGAATTCAAGCCAGGAATACCAGATAAGGGCTAAAATTAATTTCAGACAAAGAAAATTGGTATATTTTTCGGGAATTTTTCCCTACAGTTAGTAATAGCTCCTGAAGGTAACTGAACATTTGCAGGCTGATTGGCTCGCGTTCAATGATTTTGTTCTCTCTTTTTTCAGGGCCAATAAGGGTGCGTATGATCAATCCCATTCTAGAGTTTACCTCGCTAGCAAAAATTATGATACAAGTGTGTTAACATTGTTTATTTTTTTTTAATTTTTAAACATTCAAAAATTTTCTTGTCTAGAAATAAATCTTCTCTTCCAACCATTTTTGTTTAATTTAAAGGGGTCTGTTCTAGTTCAGGTATTTTTAATGGGCATCCTTGGAGACCAAACGGTGACAGATAACGGGAAACGTTTTTTTGTATCCGATAGCCAAGAATTTTAACCGTCAAAAATATTGATTCCTGAACTCGACCGGTTTATCGGTGATCAGTGAAAAACCGGTAATTTGCATATTTAGGAGATAAAAAATGCTCTCTACTCCACCACATGGTGTCGCGTGTCAAACCAAATATTGCCAAAAGTATCGCCTTGTAAAATTACCACGATGCTTATTCAAAAATTCTCCTATAGGACCATAGGTACCTTCCACGGTTTTTGCTGGAGAGAGGGGTGTCCATTAAAAAAAAGTTACCTTAAAAATATTTTGACCACCAATAACAAGTGTTCAAAGTGTTAAATAGACCCCACCAAGTAGTTATTTTTTTATAATATCATTGCGAAAATTCGAAAAAAAAATTGCCAGAATTCCTACCTGAAATTCCACAAAAAATAAAAATCTACAATAACTGTAGTCGAATTTACCTTCGTTAAAAATTTTCCCTCTTTATTCAACTTTCCCCAAAATTTATTGAGTGAAACAATATCATCTCTTATTTGTGATTGGTGTTGTGTTGGTATACATGCTGGACAACTGAAATAATCAAAAACTGCTGAATAAAGTTTGTTTCGTAAAACAGATCGTTCAACGTCTCCGACTAAAACTTCAGAATGCAAAATCGAAAATCCAATAGAAATAAGCTCCATTCGAGCAGCTACAGTAGTAACATGTCTGAAAATGGAGGAAATTACACAGTGTTAAAATTTGAACAAAATTTCCGAAAAATCAAAAAAATCAAGCTCAATAAATCATTTATAATGATATATCTAGACAATTAAGAAAACGAATTTTCATTTTTAAGCAATTGCTGACAAATCACGATAAAAAATCAAATTTGGATATAACAACCACGTCTATAAAACGGGATAATTTTTCAACCGGGTTACATTTTCGTACAAAATTCACGATTTTTCACAAAAATAATGCAAGAAAAAATGAACATCGCCAGTAAAAACGGTAGTAAATTGAACATGATAACAACAACTTGGGCAGAGTTTTTAATTAAAACTCAGATTTTGTCAAATTATTGATAGTAAAAAATTTGAGAATTTTGATGCCAACTTCTGTTGTAAAAATTAAAATAAATGAATACGGTTTTTCAGTCAAAAATAAAATAAAAATTTCCAAATTTTTTTATTCATACGTTATTCGCGAAAATGTGCAAAAATTGTTGAATTTCTGTCGTTTGTCTATATATACGCAGTGACGCCGTTTTTTGAGTGATACTTTTTTGTTGCATCGAATAGATTGAAAAACTAGACATAGCATGAAGTTTTATGATGGCTGGTTTTTATATACACACGGCAGTATTAATTTAAAATAACTGACAGTTTTTATAAAAAATTAAATTTGAAAAACATGTACTTGTCAAGTATTTTTTCAATTTTTATTCCAATATCTCAACTTTTTCGCTTGATAAAAAATATATTTATAAATACCTTGACATTTTGTTCGTATCATCACCAGGCATAGTTCCAGGAAACGTTGCCAATAATAAAGAAATGATATTCCGTGCTGGTCCTGATCTGGTCATTTTTACCGATTCAAGCAATTCTTGAAGATACTTTATCCAAATAATATGAGGGCGGACATTCGGTGCATTTGGTCGGGGAGGGTCTGCTTCAGTAAAAGCCAAGACATGGCCCTCAGATTTTGCATAACTAAAATAGAAAAAAGTTTAAACTTAAGTACTACTACAGTTGTTGTTTTAGTTAATTTTCACAGCTGAAATTTTTCCTTAGGTTTTGTTGCTATATTGTCTTTATTTTTAAAAAATGCTTTGAAAAAATAAATTCGGAACCGATAAATCTGTAACATTAATTTATTTATGACAAAAATTAATGGAGACCTTTTTTGCTCTGAGGTCAAATGTTTCGAAAATCAAATGTTTTTAAGAAAATTTTTCGAAAAAAAGTTTTTGTAAGAAAATTGTCAGAAAAACAGTTGTTTTTATAAATTGAAAATATAAAGATCTTTTGTTTCGCTAATCAACTTAAATTTTTAAAAAAATGTCACTACTCGTCCATATTGTCTTTATAGAGAGCCACGCCAAAAAAGGTCGGAGTTTTGGCCATGTTGTCCTTAAAGAGGATGTCCTTATTAACGCAGACATTTTTACGCCTTAGAGAATAATTCTTCATCATTATTCGACTTATACAGGCTTTTACCGAAAACTTTCAATAACTGAAACATGGATTTTAAACAAAAACATAAAAAATTCGTTTAGTAGATATAATTTGAAAGATTTTTTTCTTACAATAATTATAATTAAATATATATTTCCCGAAGGTTCCAAAATTATCAAATTATTCGTAATATTTTTAATTGGATATAACTGTATTTTATTATCAATTGAATATTCCATGGGAAAGTTTATCTACAGTATGTTATTTTAAATAGGTTATTAATCCCATGAAATTATTTTAAAAAATTAAAACGCAGCTATATTCGATCAAAAATATGATGAATCCTTATAATTCTGGTACTTTCTGGAAATATAAAAATTGTAAGAAAGAACAGTTTCAAATGATATCGGCTCATGGAATTTTTCTTATTTTGTTCCATAGAAATTGTTGTTTCAGTTATTTAGGGTTAAAGATTGATAATTCTGGTTAGGTAGCTTTTTTTTTAAGCAACATAGGATATTCGGCACCGTGGTCTTATTTTATCGTGTCTTCTACAAAAAATCGGATCTTATTTTCAAATAACGTACAGAAGGGTCCGCCGCGGCGCGCCGCAAGTACGCAAATCAACACATTCTCCTGAAAAAGTATTCGTTAGATTTCAAAATTTTAACACTAAGAGTTTTTAAAATATAATAAATTGTATAGAAAACACCAAATATGGCCTTTATTCAAAATTAATGAATCACTTTTAACAAAATTTCGTCCTTACGGCGGACCTTCTGTGAACAAGTTCATGCAAAATATTAAACAAAAAAATATTTATCGGATTTGAAAGATCATCGAAAAAATTAGTAGTTAACTAGAGTAGAATAACTTAACAAGTTACCTAAAAAGTCCAATTCTTCTATCGATTGTTGCTTGCCATGCTGAAACCATTTCCAACATTAATAAGGGTTCTAGATCTCTTCGAGCAGAACTTATCCACTGCCAGCAAGCAATAACGGTCTCTACAATTCAGGGTGGGAAAACATTACACGGAAAAAGAAAAAATTATAGAGGCCACATATTTTCGTATATATTTTTGATAATAATAGAAAAAATGGTAAAACTGCATAAGAATGAATGTTTTTAAAGTTTCTTGACACCAGTTCTCATTTTTCAAAAATTATTTTTTTCAAAATGTTTCATTTTTGTAGAGCATTTTAAGGTGTCTAACATAATGCCTGTAAAACAGTATGTAAGATGTTAGCTAGCAAGGTAACCGCAAAAATCCACCTGATAATAGGCAAGCTGATTGGCTTATAAGTTAGATAGAATAACATCATCACAATATTTGTGAATGCGAGCCAATAAACATGTGTATCATCAGTTTCATTCTGAAGCTTCCCTCGCTAGCTAAAATATCACATACTGAATGTACAATCACCTTTTTTCGATAAGCCTATAAATTATTAAAAATAAGTAATGGTACATAGGTACAGGCATTACATTCGCTTTGTCCTTACAAACGCAAATTGCTTTTTATTATAAAAACATGATCTTATATTTGAAATATAGACATTTTTAAATTAAAAAATATTTGATACCTTGAATTAATATCAAAAAAAAATTCCAAGAAAATTCGAAAAAAAATACATTTTGCGAGTTCTCGAACAAAAAAATACTGTCCTTATATCGAAAATTATTCCTGCTGCGCTTTTCTTGACAAACGCGCCTTTCATAACATGACGCGTGTCCAGAAAGGCGCAGCAGGGATAATTTTCGATATAATAGACGCACTTTTGAAATTATTTTGGCTTCGGCCGAATTCAGCCCTTATCAGTCCATAATGACGCATTTGACAGAAATACCAAAATATTTATTATTTCCAACCCTACTATAATTGAGCACTCAAACATGTCAATCGGCGCAAAAGAAATTTTTCTCAACAAATTTCGTCTCATTGATTTTGTACATTTTATCGCTGTTTCATCACAGACCAAAAGTGCTGCAAGTTGATATAACTGTTCTTGTAATTCTGGAAGTTCAACTTTACCCTTTTTGACATTTGCGATAGTTTCTGTGAATCTGTGCAAAGCCATGCCGACGGGATCAGGAACATTTTTATCTCAATTCACTTCTCGCAAGCATATGTTTGTACGGACAATATATGGTCTAAATCTTCACAGTATCCGGCTTTATCTTAAAAAGTGGTTGAAAATACACGAAATTTATCACTGTGCTTTATTCGTAATTTGACTCCTTAGGAGTCATATTTCAATTTTTACCAAAAAATATTGGGAACATAATAAGAGTCCCTCTTAAAATCAGAGTTTGGTCAAAAAACATTTTAACAACGTCGTTCAAGACACGATTATATTATAAAAGCTTTGACAAATTCATCTGATTTCATAAACCAATTAAAATATTGTATTTTTTAGGATCCTGGTCCAGGATTCCTGGAGTCTCCTATAAGATCTTATTTCCTTTGAAAAATCCAAAGAAAAATATTTACCTTTTATATGGGTTTGGGGATCTTGTTCGATATAAACGAACTAAATCAAATTTGATGAATGAAATAAGTGTGTTTACAAAAATCTTATCACTGGCGTGTGTGTCTAAGAGGACAAACCAATTAGAAAATTCCGCCGAAACCTAAGCAATTTTTATTACTTTTTGATAAATTCGTTCAAAAGACGAACTCGACCTTGATCTAAAAATTGAAAAATTAGCACTCAATTATTATGCTTTTTGGAATTATTTTTTAGTCCGAAAATGAAAAAAAACGTCCGCTTAGTGGTACGAAAAGTTTGAAATCCGAAAAATCGTAGGTTTTCGTCAAAAAAACGCTAAAAGTTACTAAAACGTCCGCTCAGACAAGGTTGACTGAAGTTGATTCAGTTCTAATACGGAAGTTCCAAAATATATTCAACCTCAACCTAAAACTTGCTGGGTATGTGAGCTTATTTCCTCATGTGCCGCTTCTTTTTTTCTGATATATTCATGAAGATGACTTTTGGTCGCTTTTGGCGCCTGCCTCAGTGCTTCTCGCAACGTCACAGAAGATGCATTTACAAAATCTTGCGTCATTTTTCGTCTTGTATCAGAACAATCTGGCACTTTTAAGGTCAACTGGGTGTTTGGGAGTTTTAATTCGGGTGTTTCTTGGAACAAATCATCTGCATGCAGTGTAGAGCTAGAACATATTTTTGAGAGGTAATAAACATCTCAGAAAAGCCTCTTTTTACGATGACGATACTGAAAACGAATTCCCATTAAAACTGTATAACATATCCGGATATGACCTGCAATTTGCTCTCGATGAAAAAACTTTTGCTGGGTATATACTTCTACAAGTAATTTTCGCTCATCCCTCTACCCGGATTTTATCTAAACCTTAAAAGGGATTTGGGCAACTTCAGTTACTTTTGAATTTTGGTAATCTTGCTAAGCTTTTTAATTTTCGAAGTCGTGAACATTCGAAAAAAAATTCAAAATATTATTTCTTATGATTTCTTGATTTTTTTTGCAATTAACAAGAAAAAAAATTAGTTTTTTCTTTCAAGAATAAAAAATAAAATTAATGAAGCATAAAATGAGGAATGTCAAATTACCACTTAAAAAAGTATATTCCCAAAGTTTCAGTAATATTTTTTATATAATTTATTATATACTATTTTTTAACTTTCACAACTGTAGAAAACAAATAGTAGAAATAATCACTTAAGTTAACTTAAAAATTAATTACTGTCATAGTTGTCTAAGCGCACGTTTTTGAAAATTTTAAAAACGTCCCCTTAGACGCACGAAAATTTCGAAATTTGAAAAAATGCGTAGGTTTTCGCCGAAAAACGCAAAAAGACAGTAAAATCGAAGAGATAAATTGTCATTTTATGCTCCTTCAATTTATGTTTTTATTGAGAATTACATTTGGTAATTATTTGTAATAAATTGAATCTTTTCAACTTTAACAACCAACGCGTCGGAAGAACGATTAAACAAAATTATCACCAACTTAAAAATTAATTAAAATCGAATAAATAATTTGTCCATTTTAATTGGGAATTAAATTTGGTAATAATTTGTTATAAAGATTAAACGTAATAATCATCAACTTGAAAATTAATTGAAATTGAAGTGATAATTTGTCATTTTAAAGGCTGCACTTATTGAAAAAAAAAATTGTGAATTGAATGTTGTCATAATTGGTAATAAATTCACTTAATTCTGACACTAACATCCGCATGAAAAATAATCAAACGAAATAATCCCAAACTTGGAAATTAATTAAAATTGAAATGACGATTTTTTATGCTCCCCTAATATAAGAATTTAAATGGGTCTTAAATTTGGTAATATTTTGTAATAATTTACTCCTAATAACGTTACCAACTGTAGGAATAATTGCAATTTGAAAAGTAATTAAAATTAAAGTGGTAATTTGTCATTTTGATACTGCCTCATTTTTTATGCTCCTATTATTTTATTTTTTTACCTTATTTAGACGTCGAAGATTTATGGAATTTAATTTGGTAATAATTTGTAATAAATGGACCTTTTTTCTTTGAATTAAGTGATGTTACACAATTGCTTTGTTTTGAATCGTTAGTTGCGTAAATTTATTGGAAGAATACAAGCGATTTTGCTATTGAAAAGGGGAACTTACTTTTACGTAAGGCGATTTTTTATAAACTACAAAACACTTTACGTACAGTTAACTGTTACAAATATAAATAACAAAAATAAATTTTTCTTAGAAAACTATAAAGGGGATATTTTGACAAAATCAGATTTATTTGCAGCGCGTCTGCTGTGTTGAATAAATCGAAAAAAATTGAAGAAACATTTGAGACGAGGACTTTTATTCGCAAATTTTAATTCATGAAACGAATAATTTCATATCCTGAAGTTATATTTTTAAAATATATATTATTATACCTACATACTGTATCAGTGCGGGTAGAATGAACAATTGTTCGTCTTATTAATCAACATCGGTATAATATTTGCATTGTGTTGATAATTTCAAATTATTTGTATTACAAATTTTTTCAAGTTGAATTCTCAATTAGAGCTTCAAGCAGCGTATCTATTTTGCATTAACGAAAACGGACTTAACGTAATTAAACGATTTCGTTTAGTTACCTAACTTGAATTAATTTCAAATTTCTTATTGGAGCAAGAAAATAACTGGAGCATTAAGTATGACTCATACTGTATGAGGCTTTATCGAAATGTCAAATTTACACCATATTTAAATAATTTTCTCAGGGTTTCATCAAGCTTTATTGGTGCAGTAAAATAATAGACCTCATAGTCAGTTTTTATTCTTTATTGTTTTAGTGCTCCAAATTTATTAAGATCGATAGTTTATCTAAACTTAATGAAATTCTGGGAAATTATCCAAATGTGAATGTAAATTTTAAAATTCGCTTCTGTGGTTTCCGTTTATAAGGACAACTGAGGTTTTCGTGCAATATTGTTTTTATTTTTGAAAATGTCCCAGAAAATTTAATTAACAGGTGTTCTATAGAAAAATTTCTGAAAAACAGGTTATTTATAAATTTTTTTTGCCATTTTGTTCTCAAATTTTCTCATTTTTGACTCGATAATAATGAAGACCTTTTTATGCTCTTAGGTTAAAATTTTTCGAAAAACAGGCGATTAAATTAATTGTATCATAATTTACTGACAAAATTTTATCAAAAAATTTGATATCAAGGTTTTCCAGATATATCATCGTGAATATGTCAAAGCAGAGTCCCACACCCCCTTAAAATTCGTCAAAATTCGACAATCAAACTAATATGTCCCGGTAAAAGGATTTTATGCGTTGATTCTTGAATTTTACACAAATCAGATGAAATATACAAAAGTTATTGCAAACCGGAGAAAAATCTAACCTTAGTTTTTGGACGATATCGAGTTCAATATCGATGACGCCTGGATGCCACATTAAATGAACGAATTTGTTAAAGGTAGCCGTTAAATTTTGATCAGCTATTCTTCTACTTCTTTCGTTTCGAGAATTAAATTTGACCCACATTAACTGAAATGGGATCAAAATTTTTGTTTGAAAACTAAATTTATTGACTAGTGTCATATTTCATATCATTTCAATATTTAGAATTTTGAATAATGGCGCCAGAGAGCTCAAACTATGAGCTTTATCCATTATGATCCGGAGGTCCAAATATCTTTTTTTTCAAAGCAAAATTTTTTTTTCGGACCCCGGGATCATAATCGATGCAAGAAAAGAACGATAACTTAACTCCAGTGTCATTATTAAAAATGAAAATATTGGTCTAATTGAAAGTTATGAAATTTTCATATGTTTATTTTGTCATTTTTTGACCCAGAACTGAACATGACGAAATAAGGATGCGTCAACATCGACGCTTCTGCCAAGATCTCTTTGCATTGCAAGATATTCTCTATAAATAGTGAGAGCGATTTCTTTGAGAACATGGTCTTTTACCCCTTTTGATCGCTGAACCATTTGGTTTTCAATGTACAGGAATACCACAGAATAATCATAATCGTTACCAAAGCTCACCAAAGCTGATAATCGGAGTCTTTCAAGTCGGAGGACGGCTGTAACACATATGTTAAAAAATTCTTTTACAGGGTGTCACATTTTTGCTTCTGTTCTTGATTTTTGCACAATTTATATCCGCCAATCAAAACGCTCAAATTATTAAAGCACCTACGTGTTAGTAAATCGTGCAAAAATTAAGAATGGGAGCAAAAATGTGACAGTCAGATGCGTTATAAGGTTAAAAAAACTATCATGTGTGACAAGCTCATTTTTATCGTTTTATCGATGTGAGAACGTCGTGTTTTTCCATTAAAATTTCGCTAAAAATGCTCTAAAGAAAAAAATAGCGCTATAGAGCCAAAAAATGAAAGCTAAATGTTCGAATGACTTAGGCGCACATTTCAAAAAAAGTTGGTGGGAATTAGTCAATCAGTTTGATGAATTTTTAAAATGTTTATTTTCAAACATTAGCAAATTTTCAGAAATTGCCAAATAAACAGATTTTTATTGCAACTTTCATATAATATGATTTTTTTTCAAAATGTGAGCAGCTGACTGATAATATGCGTACCGACTAATTAAAAGCTTACAAATGGCAATACAAGTTTTTTCAGACAATTCCCTGAAATAATGTATTTGCGACCACTTCTGAGTACTAAGGGATTGTCCCAGGCTAGGAAAAGGGAACGTTCCCCAGACTTTTTCCTTCCCTTTCCCTAGCGTCGTTCCCCTTGAAAATCGTTCCCTTCCGGGGAAGGACCAAAAAGGGGAAGGCTTGCGTTTTCTTGAATTTTCAAGAACTATTCAACCTTGCACCATGAATTTCGACCAATTTAATCGTAGACTTTAGAATGAATTTGTACCAAGACTCTATCTGACGACGCGTCGCCATTCTTATAAATTGAGCCATATCGATTACGGGGCTTCAGATTGAGCGCAAATTCAAATTAAGGTGTTTCAGTTCGAGGTGTATGAGTCATACACGCAGTATGACTGTATTGAGTCGCAAGATCAAGGATAGATCTACAGATGAGTATTTTCAGTTTTCTCATGAGCCTTAGTTTTCATATAATTCACCGAGAATATGCCAAATCAGAGTTGCATACCCCTTTAACTTACATTTTGTTCACAAATGAGTACAAAATGTTAATTTTTCCTGGAATAAATATACCACGTGGATTTGAGTGATTTAAATATCTAAAAACTATTTTAAAATTTCGAAGCTAATTCCAAAAAGTCCTTCCCCTTCATCCCAGCCTGTCAATTTTTCATCCCTTCCTTCCCTTGCCTCTCTGAATTCCGTTCCCTTCCCTTTTCCACCTGATTGTCCTATTAAAATTCTTCTAATGTGGGACTTTTTCAAATATAATTCTTTCTGGGTGAGGTAAAATATTCCATGGTTGCTCATAAATTCATCAGAATATAAATTTCATAATCATTGACGTCGCGACACTTGATCGCATTTTAATTCTTTTACTGCCAAATTAAAATTCATCCAAATACGCTTATATCCGGCTGAAAAAAAAATTACATATTTGCTCATAAATTGTCTGATGTTTTGCGTCAATGGCATTATTAGCATTAATTGGATACTGTTGGCGCGAATCTCGCTACATAATCTACATATTCTAGGCAGTTCTTTGACTAGTTTCGAATATTTGTAATGCAACAATACTGTATAAGTTATACTTTGGTTTCTGTCTATAAGGACCGGTGAGATTTTCCCAATTGTCCTTATAGAGGGTTTCCTTGTAGACAGAAACCACAGTACAGTGTAACCGCGAAAAATATATTTTTAGTGCATCGAAGTAAAATATGTTATATTTTTGTCCGATTAGATCTACCTACGGTTCATCAAAAGTTATTTCAAAATTTGGACGAAAACAGCAATGCCGTGGCTTTCTGTAAAAATTGGTCATAATTTTATGAAAGCAGATTATTATCGTAGTGTACAGTATTATCTTAGTGTACATTATTTTCGTTGTTTTTAAGTACGTATTTAATTATTCATTTTTGTTTATTTGCTAACGTTTTCGATAATCTATATCATTTTCAGGCGTTATTTTTTACAACTTAATTTTAGCCACAGAGATAACACGAAAGTCAAGTTTAACTAAAATCTAGAAATTCAAGTATTTGTGATGCAACTTTTTCGGGCTGAAAAGAGCAAAAAAATTTTGAGCCCTTTTTCAAAAAAGTTTTTTTTTTATACACTTAATTTCAGGTGAATACAGTAAACTAGTAAGACATGACACTTTTTATTTATTTACTGTTAAATGTGTCAAAACGGACAAGCTAATGTTTTTTCAATACAGTTATAACGCCCGTTTTGTTCTCTTAGAGGCAGCTTCTTCTCGAAAATAGCTAAAAATCGCCGAATTTTTGTCGTTTTGTCCTCTTAGACACATTTGCCAGTATATTATTTTTCAGAATATTAATTCTTCAATATTATGGACCCAAGAAATTTCTTTACTTTTTATGAAATACATCTTAATGGTAATTACTATACTATTCTTGGATCCCACGCCGTGCTGTCATGTCTTTCAACCTACCTAGAGAGCATCCGATAGCATTTGCCACACAAAACTAACCCGCACAAGACGATGAGTATTTGATTAGTATTGCATGATTCAATAAACCCCCATTTTAGATATTTTTTGAAGTGGAATTTAAAAATCTCGAATTGAATTTTACTAATTAAAATTTGTCCACACTGAGGACTCCACAGCTGAGTATCAAATAGAACAAAACGGGCTGTAACTCAAGATCCATACATGACAGAAATCTAATTTTTGTTGCACTCAAAATTTTGTCGTTGGTTTGCCGATAGAAAGGTCGAAACCAGCTCGATTCTACCATCCAGAAAAGAATTAAGAGGCGTTCCGTTTCTTTCCTTTCCGTTCCATTTGATACTCAGCTCCACAGTCTTACTGGTCTACTA
Source organism: Oikopleura vanhoeffeni (assembly GCA_004367855.1). Taxonomy (NCBI): domain Eukaryota; kingdom Metazoa; phylum Chordata; class Appendicularia; order Copelata; family Oikopleuridae; genus Oikopleura; species Oikopleura vanhoeffeni. The sequence goes on along the minus strand of SCLH01001531.1, from coordinate 69,514 downwards.
TATCTACCTGATAATGCGCAAATAATGAAATAAGTGTCTAAGAATAACGATAATAAATTATTAATAATGAAATAATCTGCTTTAATTCAAAAAATGACAAATTTTTACAGAAAATTGTGATTTTCGTCCATATTTTGAACTGAGTTTAAAAAAAGATCGGAAATTGAAAAGAGACTTCCGTATGGCCTGTGTAGACTCTGAAATATACGAAGCTCCAAATAATATTAGTTTATGATCATCGTTAGCTCTCAATTTAGATTAAATAAATGGTCATATACATTTAAAACTACCGAACCATGTTTAAGGGGGTAGCAGCGATGTGGCAGACTGGCGTCAATCTTACTATACGAAAATAATTAGCTGGTTAAATTTTTGTGCTTGTTATCGTTAGCTGAACCAGAATAAATTGTATCAGCTCATTAAATCATTTTTTATCTATTTTAGGAAAGATTTTGAGTTCGAAACTTATTTTTTGATTCGTAAAATTTTCAAAAAATTCAAAATATTATTAAAATTCACGCATTTTTCACTCAAAAGTTTTTTTTGTTTTTTTCTAAAATCTGTGAATAAAAACGAAAAAAATTGCCACTTTAACTTTTTTTATGCATGTTTACATATTTTCTGAATGCTGTTTGAAAAATCATAACTTTTCATTTGTCATTTTTTGTCGACTTTTTTAGAAATAATACGAAAAATTTTTAGCAAATAAGTCCGAAAATTTTATTAATGCTTTTTTTAATTCTCCTTGAAAAATAATGCCGAATCAGTTGTGTTATTTTCTGGTGTCTATTGATTTCCGTTTCCAACCGATGGAAGGTCAATCGAAATATCGTTTCTGAACTACTGATGAAATTTACACACTGCTTGTGACACCGGTTTGTGCCGGTTCATGGGAAAAAAACTTTTATATTAAAGAATTTTTTTCATGTGGATAATGATTCTTCACTAATTAGTGCATTACACCCGAAATGTCTGAAGTTTATAAAATCGCCAAAAAAAATCCCACTCGGGTCAAGTTGGAAATGGAGTTTATGAAAAGTGGTTTTTGATATTTTTACAGATACTTAAGTATTTGGGAAATTAAAAATATAAACGTTTGCAAGAATGAACCCTTTTATTGAAGATCAAAATAAAATAAATTTTCACCTTTTTTTTCTTTCAAAAATCAGTCCGAAAAAATGTACCAATCTGCCACATCGCTGCTACCCTTAAAACGATATTAATGCAATTGATGTAAAATCATCATACAATTTATGAGCGAGTATGTAAGTTTTTATTTCAGCCGGATATAAATATATTAACGAATTTTAATTGGCCAGTTATGCAATTTTTTATGCGATCACGTGTCGCGACGTCAATCATTATGAAATTTATTTTGTAAGTGTATGTCCGACCTCTTAATATTTCATCTCCAGTAGTTTTTAAGTTCGAAAGGACAAATTTTCCTGTCTATCTTAAAAACTAACTTGGCTGAAAAAAATATATTTTGAAAAACAGTGGTGGAAAAGATCCAACAATAACTTTTTGAAATCGCGGAAAAAAGTTTATAAAGAAGTCGACGGAAAAGTGTCACGATAATTTTTGATGCCATTTTTGGCTCTGTGCCGAATATTTTTATTTTTCTTCCAGGTATCGTTACATTTAATGATACATTTTGTACCCAAAAACAGTTAAATTGCATATCATATGACATAATAATCGTGCTATATTTCATCTGCACATTATCAACTTTGAGGTAAGCAGAATATAAATCATGAAATGTTAAGTGCAAAGTATGTTCTCGAGACCGATTTGTACCGACTAAGTGCCTAATAAATTTTAAAATATGACAATTTACGATCAAATATGCTGGTTATGTTTTGTTGTATAAAAAATGTGCATGACAATTTTATAAGCCACTTACTTACTGTTTAATTGTATCTACTCAGGCGATAAGGTTACAGTATATTATAACATAAATAAGATTATTTTCATTATTCTTCTAAGATCCTTGTATCATTAAATATAATTATGCATAATGTGCTCATAAGTAGACACAATGTGCTCATAAGTATACATAATGTACATTTAATTTTAAATAAGGCAATTATTTAGGCAAAAAGATTACAGTATATTATAACATAAAAAAACATTTTTATTTTTTTTATAAGATCCTTTTATCATTAATTTCAATCTTTTATCTAAGATCCTTCTATCATTAAATATTTTGACAAATAAATTATGTGACATAAAGTACCCATAATCACACATAAGGTACAAATAACGTACATTTTGCAAAAAGCTTACAGTATATTATGTAAGCAAAAGTAAAAAACACTTAATTAACTTTATTTATTTGTGTGTACTTAATGTTAATTTGTAGTGGTACTAAACTGTCTAATGGAAAACTGTCTAATGTGAAATTGTAGTAGTACTAAACTGTCTAATGGAATCGCGAGATCAAAGATAGATCTTTCTAATGTATGGTTCAAAAATTAAAATCCCAAAAATCACTATCACCAGTGGTGATTCACCACCCCCTCAAATAAAAACTTTAGTTAGCTTAAGCTGTATTAAATACTTAGTAGACTTAGCCTGAAATATTAATTATGTCCATACCATCACATAAAACCCATTCTACTGGAAAAATAAATATCACACTATCATTTAATTTTATTGCTGGCTATGAACTAAAATGTAACGATCGATTCAATATTTATTTTCCAGTAGGATGGGCTTTATGTGCTATGGATAAAATTGATGTTGCAAAACTTTAAGGTCGTTATTTTATTCTATGCGCTACGTTAGGCCAGACTAAATAGGGACGGACAGTTTTTCGTATCTGAATCTCGACCGAATTGCTAATACAGTTGTAGTTAATGTTTTTTTCTTTTATTCAGGTGATTACCGGTTATTGAACAAAAACTATAACAAATTGTACACATATAAGCATATCTTGACAAAATTGGGGGTCGGAGATTCTCAGCAAGGATTTGCCATAACTTTAAGGAGGTGGCATCGATCCGGCAGTTGGTACATTTTTCAGAGAGATATATCTCTTTAACATATTTTGGTAAAGATTTGAGGTCTTCTGGATGAGTCACTCAAATCGCTATTATAGAATATTCTTTTGATACTACTGAAAATTTGATATGATGACCTTGACCTCAAAAAATAATTTTCAAACTGTGATACTGGGAGTTAAGGCTAGAAATTTGATCATCAGACAACTATCATTTTTCTATACATTGTCTCGAAAAAATATGAATAAATGAATTCTAAAATACAACGAAAAAAATACGACTTTTAGTGGCAAAAATGGCCAAAAACGACACTTTTCGTTATTTTTGAAGCACTTTAGGGTGAAAATGGAGAAAAAGACACTATCATTTTTTGTTATAAAATATACATTCTCTGTGAAAAATTAAATTGTTTGAATTAAGACGAAAAAAATACGACTTTAAAGAAAAATTTTTTGCTCGCGGTCAACTCAATTAACCGGTTGGTCGAACATGCTATTATCAAAGTTAGAAATAAATATGTTCCAGAGATTACGAACTTTTATTCCTGAAGTTTTCTTAGATTGCCATGAAGGAATAAAAAATATATGAGCCTTTCCAGCCTATACACACCCCTTAAGGGTGTGGGTGTCGCAGATTTTGACCTTTTACGAAGCTATTTTTTGGATAAACTAGCAGAGCTGATATCCCAAAAACTTATGTTCTTGAAGAACAACTCTTCACGGTGATTCTAATTAACATAATCTGATACAATCCCACCTACGCGACACGCTACGCTTTTAAAAAACTCCCTAAAAAATCACTCATACGTATTTTCTCCTTATTTTACATTTTTCATTATTTTTTTGTGTCAGGCTCCAAAGAAGCCTAACACATAATGCATGATTGTCGTACTTTGGATTTTGCGTTTGGCGGCAAAAACGAAAACAAAAATTATGATTTATTTATGATTAAAATGAAAGTGCGCTAATTTGTTTTCTTTTGACGCTACCGAGTTAAAATTGCACACAAAAACCTTAAAAGTGTTTGTATATTTAGCGGAAAAATATTATTGAAGCATTTTTTTTCTGGTTTCTAATTTTGTCAAAATTTTAGGCTCAAAAATGAAAACGTGAAAAGTTGACATGGCTCCCAAGAGACGCAGAATCAAAATTTCAAAAAAAAACTTTCTAGTTCATTGTAAAACAAGTCCTGTGCTTTTATATGCAGTCTGAGTCGAAACTATATCTGTCAAACTGGTGGAGGAGATACCTTTTACCTGAGCCTCCCAAATTGATCATTTCAAAATTTTACTTTTTTCGCGTTTTTGTCCGCCAAAAGCAAAATTCCAAGGAGAAGACGCTTTTGCATTATGTGTGAGGCTTCTCTGGAGCCTGGCACAAAAAGATAATGAAAAATGGTGAAAATTGAAGGAGAAAATACGTATTGAGTGTTTTTAGGAGGCTTTTTTAAAGCGTAGGTGTCGGCGTAGGTTGGATTGTATCAGATTACTGTTAAATTAGAAATCACCGTGAAGAGTTGTTCTTCAAGATGCAAAAGTTTTTGAGATATCAGCTCTGCTAGTTTATCCAAAAATAGCTTTGTACAATGTCAAAATCAGCGACACCCACACCCTTTAGTAAAAGCTTTTGACCGATGAAAATTATCAAGAAAACATTTTTGCAACAATAAAAACAATTATTTACAAAAAATAACATTATTAACAAAAAAATTGATCAACAAATAAATATTTGTTTGCTGGTGTTGAGACATAAAATTTTATAAATTTGAATAGAAATATTGCATTTATTTAACATTTTCGAATCTTTATTATTCGTCTTCAGAATGAGAAATATTTTTTTAGTCGTAAGAATCAGAGACACTTACTTTGGCAGTCAAATCAGAGAGCCCAATTGCCAAATTATTTTGTCTCTGCTTCTTTTGACTTAAAAAATATTTCTCATGCTGAAGACGAATAATGAAAATTCGAAAACGTTGAAAAAATGCAATAATTCGATTGAAATAAATATTTATCATCCCAAATTATTATTTCGTAAAAATACTTTTTGTTGGTAATTATGTACTTTGCTAGAGCTATTTAAAATATTGTTTTTGTTAAAAAATTCATTTTTCTTAAATAGCCAATTTGGTAGGCTAACTAGAAAGTAGCTTTTATGCACAATGCGTAATTTATGCTTAAAAATACAGAAAAAGCCTTGCAGAAAATCTCCTGCAGCCATTTTTGTCAAGCCACTTAAATGTGAACCTTTTTTATGGTTTTTCTTTACAAACCGGTAATAATCGGATAAAAATTCTACCATCAGAAAGTCGGTCAAGATTCAGATGCGAAAACTGTTTGTCCCTATTTAGTCCGGTTCTATCGCAACATATAGGATATCTGAGATAGGGTATCTAAGATACCCCTTCTGAAGGACTTAGCCGATCGCTTTTTTATCCCGTGTCACATAGGATAAAAAGGCGACCTCACAGTTTTTGCAACGTCAATATTATCAATAGCAGCAAATAAAAGCCATCCTACTAGAAAATGAATATTGAATTGATCGTTCTATTTTAGGTTATAGCCAGCAATAAAATTAAACAATTATGTGATATTCATCTTTCCAGTAGAATACGTTTAATATGCTGCTATGGACATTATTAATCTTTCAGGCTAAGTCTACTAAGTTTTAATACAGCTTAGTTTTTATTAAAGGCTCAAAAATACACTTTATGTTGCTTTTCATGATTACTAAATCATACAGGATTTATTTTAAGAAATAATATCATTTCAGCACATGAATTAAAACTTTCACTTTAAAAAAAAAGTATAATTCTTTAAGGGTATGGTGGTATTAGGAACCACCATCCCCTTAATTAAAACTGTTGTTCCATGGTTCATGTATAAGGACAGAGCCATTTTGCTAAAGTTAACCAGGTTCTATATAAGGAAGCATGTTTCTTTTATTTCCACCATGAATAATTCTTTATGAACGTATTCTGGAACATAGACGCGCCGAAACAAGCGCTATTTAACAACATAATAAATAATGTGACTATTATGATAAAAAGTTCGTGATAAGTACAAAGTAGATCCAGAATACCTACCTCAAACACTCCAACGAGAGATTTACGAAAGCCATTTCAAAATTTTGAACAAAACCTTTATCACAAGGGTTTTCGAGAAACTTTCGAGGGCTTAATTATATTATAACCCTTAACAAACCAACTCTGAATGTACCACATACAGTACCACATACATGTATGTTATTCTTGTGGACGTGTATCATTCCAGATACAGTATGTGTTTTTTGAGGGGGGACATAATATCAAGTGTCCGGTCTATATTTTGGGAAGAATTCTCCCGAATTGTTTACTTTTTGTTCCCCCGAAAAAACACATACTGAAAAATGTGAGTGAACATCTAAGAAAAAAACACTTAGCCATCCAGCTTTAGCTATCGCGAATTATGAGGCTGGATTGCTGACCCACTTTTTCGCAACATTTTCGCAAAAAAACCTTTTCTCTTTCACACCGATAATGGCTGTTAAGCCGAGACTGTTTAGTGCAGATAGGAAATACCGTGTTACAAACCAAGAAACGGTAACTCCTTGCACGCATGTCCTTGCAAACGCTTGCGTGGGCAGTGCCCACTGGGCACCCTTCCATGGAATTAGAAGGGCTTGCTGCCCTGGGTTACCTATGGGTCACTTATTATATAAGGTCCGGTACCGATAGAAAAACGCTCAGAAGATATTGTACTTTTACTTTTATACCTTTCTATTTTTACCCAGTACAAATTCTTAATAAACAAATATGAATCAAATCTTAGATTTATGTTTCATGCAATCAGCAACCGATGGACAATTAGGGATCAGAGAGTTAGCCGTTAAAGCATATCCCGAGTTACTCTTTTTCAGAGACGTCAATAAACAATTATCTATGATAGAATAAAAATATGAATATTTTTTTCCCGGGAGTTTGCCTGTTCTGTTATCAAGACGCAAAAGCGAAATCAGATCGACCTACTACTGTATACGCCAGTAATATAACTCTACTGTAATTCTAGTTTTATGAAAATGTCCACATTGACACTAAATTTGTGAAAATATTATTTTTTAAATTTTACTTTAAAGTTTTGTTGAGGATTTTATTTTTTTACTATTTATACTATGGACTCCATAGCAATAATTTTATGCTGGGCAAAATTGACGCAATTTTTTATGATTATAAATATAAAACTGGGTCTAAAATCTGTTTGAGGGAATTGTGGGTGCCTATATTTAACTATAGCCATACATTTTCAAAAATAAATTCCAGCGAATTAAAATGGATTTTTAAAAAATATCCGATCATATTGTACTACAATAATTGTAGAGAATTTTTTTCTGACAAATAATATCGGCATTATGTTATTTTCGGATTCGTGGATATGCCGTTATACTTCACTGGAGAGAAAAAGCAGGAATAAGGTTTTATGCATTTAACGGTTGATGCTAAAATATTTTCTAGAAATAAATCAATTTTTGACTTTTAAAGGTTACGAACTACAGTAAACAATTGAAAAAATACATATCCACTCAGGCGGTATTTTTTTAGAGGGATCAGTCTCATATCACCAACAGTGACCGAGAAACCGACAATTTAAGATTTGACCGGTAATACTACAGTAGAGTGCGTTTAAACGGACAGTTTGAGTTTCCAAACTGTCCGTTTCAAAGTTTGGCAGAAATTGGAACGAAAATATTAAGATTTTAGTGGCTAAAAAATGCCGTTCCGAGAGATCCACCCGGAACAATAATTTTTAGATTTTAAGGGCTAAAAAATGTCGTTCCGAAAGCTCTACCCAGAACGACATTATTTAGAAATTAATGGCTAAAAAATGCCGTTCCTAGAGATCTACCTACGATTTTGATGGCTAAAACTGCCGTTCCGAGAGATCCACCCGGAACGACAATATTTAGATTTTAATGACTAAAAAATTCCGTTCCGAGAGATCCACCCAGAACGAAATTATTTAGAAATTAATGGCCAAAAAATGCCGTTCTGAGAGATCCACCAGGAACGACATTTTTCAGATTTTGATGGCTAAAAACTGCCGTTCCGAAAGATCCACCCGGAACGACAATATTCAGATTTTAATGAATAAAAAATGCCGTTCCGATAAATCCACTCGGAACGATTTTAATGAGGAAAACGCTGCTAAAGTCACTATATACTACTTTTTTTCAAAGTGTCCGTTTAACCGCTTTGGCGAAAATTTCCCTTTCGGGGTCGTCCTCTTAAACGCCCGCTGGCAGGAATGTTTGCTCTGACCTCGTCCTAAGGGGTTGTCCGTTCAAACGAACTCTACCAGTTCGAAAATCGAAGACCGCCATGCAAGGTATCAAACCATTGACTCTCAACTATTTTTGGAATTTTAAAAATCGGTTTACCCATCTTTGAGAAAAACTCGTGCAACTACAACACTGGAAAACATCCCTTTAAAAAATACCGCCTCAATTCTCATAAAAGTTATTTGAGTTTTAAAAAGGGCTTATTTTTCCCCCAGCAAATACTGTTAAAAACATTTATCAACCAAAAAATTATAAACTATTTTTTGATTAACTATTTTTGTTAAAAAATATTTATTTCGTGAATAAACTCGTTGTTAAATTAATTATGTATTTTGCTAAATTTTTTTTCAAAATATCTTTTTTGTGAGAAAACTTCTTTTGTTCGAAATATTTATTTTTTGTTGAAAATTTTTTTTCCGGTTTTAACCACCAGGGGCATAAATTCACAAAAATGACTAAATACGATTTTTGTATAAGCTTTTTCAAGTAGAATTTTTCATGTACATACGGTATGTAACATACCTAAATGATAAACAACCATTGTATAATCAAGAGTTGCAACGTTTCGTTCTAATTCTCCATTTCCCGCTCCGATTGCTGCAACAAGACCATGTTTCAATTCTGCTAGATCCTTGCTACTGCTTGACCCCTGTTTTAATGCTGGATTATTCTCAAGACTTTTTAGTGAGTTAGTTCTGTGAAAAATGAATACATGTATGATATTCTGAATGCAGTTATAAATATGGCTTGATAATAGCACATCAATTACGGGGCATCCGGGAGCTTTTTTGCTATTCTGATGTTATAAAACGACCTAAATTGCAAATAATCTCCAGGAGACCCCGTAATTGATATGATTTAAAAAATGTAACATTTAAAACAGTAAAATTCTTGACAAGTACTTGAATAAAATAAGAGTAGTATTACATCAGAAATCGAGAAATTTCAACTTATTTCATACGAAATATTTTTGAATTATCAAAAAACTTTCCTGACCATTTATAAAAATAAAACGAGTACCCAAATGCTTGTAATTGTCCATATTTTCAAAGAAAAGCCATGAAATGAAATTTTGTTAATTTTTTGCATGAGCCTCATTTAGCGACGACCATCCTCTTAAATAAAAATTTGAGTTATTTGTAGCAATGTAATATGATGTTACTTGAGCTATTAAAAATCATTTTTATATTTATAAAAGTTTAAATGCTTGTCTTTTTGAGTAAATTTAATATTTAAAAATAAATATAAGTTCAAATAAAAATTGAATTGCAATTACAAAAGAAGAACAATTAATGCTTGTCTTAATAAAAATTGGAATCATATAATACATTTTAAACAATCTAATTCTGATCCGAATAAAATAACAATCATATTCAAATATACAAATTTGAGTTAAATTTAATTTACATTTTTATTAAGAACAACATTTAACTTTTTGTATTTGAATATGACTTCAATTGTAATTCAGACCAACTTTAAAATTTTATAAAGTGTAATATGACTCTGAATTTTATTCAGAGCAGCATTAATTTTTTTCTTATGTGACTTAATTTCGTGTGACGTAATTAATGTTTATTTGAGCATGCATTTAAAAGTTTAAAATCCTTGGAGTCATATCTCATTTTGAACAATTTAATGCTGTTTTATCTGAAAATGAGGATCTTATCAAATGAGAAAACATTTCAAGGTTGATCCGGAGAAAATTAAAGATTATTATATTTTTTAAAAATTTTAAGCCACATTCCTTTGCTTCATTGGTTCATTTTCATCAAAAGTTAACACTGGCGAGTACCGTGCAATATTTTGAATATTTTTCTGTAGCGAATCTGGCCACCCTAATGAAGCGTCCGATAATCCAAAAACTGTTGAATAAAACCAAAAATCTCGAAATAAATGCACAATTGCCGAAGATTCTGCTTTCCAATCAGGGGAATTAGTGACTCTACGAGTTAAAGCATTCGAAATTAATTCAACTAAAGGAATAACTTTGATAATGGCAGGTTGACTCTTTTTCATTTCCTTGGCACTCATTGGTCGGTTAGTCTTTTTGCCACTATTGGCCGCATTTTGAGCAGACATTGCAATTTCAGCCAACAGAGACATAATGCGCTTCATGAACCAATCGAGGTAGGTTTCAGGCAATTTTGAACATAATTCGGCCAAACAAGGTAGGATATCATGACTACAATTTTTATACTGACCAGAAACTATGTCCGGTTTATGTTTGAGCAGTATGAAAAAATCCTAATCCGGTTAAATTTTTGATGAGATCTGACCAAACTGTTAATTGCCGGCTAAATTAAATGGAACAATAAATGCAATATTTGTTTGTCTACAAATTGTAGTAGAATGGGTTTTAGGTGATACTAGTAAAGATATTAGTGATGTTGCCAAAAACATTTAAAATTTGACCAATAACTACGCAACTTTTCAAATTTTATTTTTAGAAGCAACTTTTTGTATGGTCGATTTTTAAATTTTTGATTTGTTGTTTATGAACAGTAAATATTCTTTTTAAAACTGCGATCTAAAATAAATTTTTGAGTAATTTTAACCCAAACTCTTACAACTATGCCGTTCGTTCAAACACACTATGCTGTAGTAAGGGATACTTTACCTAATAGCCCACAGTTATCAAAATACGTTATTTTTAAAAAATACTCTTCAACCAGTTTATATGCGAGAAAAATCTTTTCACAAAAATAAACCTGCCTTTTGCCCCAAGGACGGAAGCTTCCTGACACCCTTTTATCAAAACTTCTAGAATTTCTGCTGTAAAGTTTTGTGTTCCTTCACTACCGTGCTGTTCAATCGGTGTATTTGTGGCGATAATAATAGCAAGATTTGTCAACTGTTTTATTATCGTAGAATCTACCTCGCCTTTAGAGGAGATGTTAAAAGTTGAGTTTAAAATGAAAATTATTCTTGAAAATTGGGTTTAACTCGTAGCCGTACAAATGTTCCATATGGCAATGGGTCCCTGAATTTTGATAGTATTTCGTTCAAGTAATTTCGGAACAAATGACAAAGCGTTCTTTTAATTGTAAATTTTTGAAAATTTTCGTTCTTAAATTTTTATGGGTGTTTCTTTTTGTCTATATCGAATTATACTTTGACGTTCGTTTCAAACGTGACGTAATAATTTTGTTGAAAGACACCTACTTCTCGAAAATGGCCAAAATCGTCTGATTTTTGTCAGTTTCTTTATATAAACGCAGTCTTTATAGAAACAGTTGACAGTAAAGAGGATTTTCTGAAAACTTTGTTTCATGATTTGAAGATTTTTTCAAAAAAGGTGGTCAAAATTTTACATCACTTCATGTTTTTACCCGTACGATTTAATTTTCAACTCTCCTTGTTTAGATTGAAAAGAATTATGCAGGGTATTGAAAACACCAAGTTGGTTTACATAAGATCCATCACTTTGGACTACATGGGTCATCAGGTCGAATAAATGGTCCGTAGCCATTTGAGACGCAGAGTTTAAATTTCCACTTGCCAAACTACTCACAAAAATGTTATTCGTATTTTGACAAAATTTTATCTACAGTATCAACATTTAACAGTATCAGTACGTTTAACAAGAAGCGTCTTATTGAAGTAGAAAGTACTGTCATACGTAGAGTACTTCACTTCTCCNTGATAAGACGTCATAGTACGATACCGTATCGTCGATACGTATTTAACATATCAAGGCATTTTTTTATGTCACAGTAAGGTACTTCTTGTGGGACAGTACTTTTTGAATTGATATGACGCGTTCCAGTAAACGCTCTCTGCGGTAAACGTGTGCCGTAATTAATTAGGGACGAGCCGAAAATTGTATTGAAGATGGCCACATCCAAATTTGTCTACTTGGAGAGATTCGGCTGTAAAAAATCACCGATTCACTCCACAGTAAAGTTTCTTTAGTAGGACGCGTCCTAAGGAAGTCAAAACTACTGTCATACGAAAAGTACTTTTCTGTTCCCTGAAAGGAAGGCCATGGTACCATACGTATGTAACATATGTATCATACCATGACATTTTTTCAAAGTACTTTTCGTGTGACAGTACTTTAAAAATTCATAGGACGCGTCCTACTGAACAGGGATGGGCGTCCGAGCTAAAATAACTGCTCGGAAAATACCGAGCAGGTCTGAGCAAACCGATCAGATCGGTTTTTCCGATCCGATCACGTTTTTTGTAAATCGGGTCCGATCCGATATTCAAAATTTTGAAATGTGCTTCGAGGCACAGCTCCGATCCGCATCACAAAATGTCCGATCTGCATCGGATAATGTGAATGCGGAATGCGGATACTTTTTGCGCCACCGTGAGCTAATAAGTCAAAATTACTGCTTTAAAAGCGTGTTTATTATCATCAAATTTCATAAAAGGATTATATTAATTAACTGATTCAAATTATTATGGTCAGAAAATGACGGATAATTATTATTAAAATAAAAACATTACAAATAAGGCAGTATATAATTCCAACAGAATGAAAATCCGAGGCAGTCCGATCCGATCAGTACGAGCACCCGATCCGATATTGACTTTTTCAAATCGGGCTATCCGATCCGATCCAAATTTTTTCAAACTCGGGTACCGATCGATATTGAAAAATTTGAGGCCCAGGAAATTTACCGATCCCGAAATCTTGAACAATCTGCTCGGATGCCCTTCCCTGCTACTGAAGACACTTTACTGTAAAACCAAAGGCAAAAAAAGTATATTCACAAAGGTTTTTTTGAATATGCAGAAACACTGTAGTTTCAATTTCGAAAATTAATTTCGAAAATTCAGTTATATTTTATGAAAATTCTCAACTCGACTCGGTGAAAGATCCGGAAAGTCAAGAATCGTGACTCACAATGCAGAAAAAAAATAAGTAATCAACCATTATTTTTCCAAAAGTTTCCGTTTTAGGGTGTTTGATTGAAGGCACTCTGGCTCTGAAGACTAACATCTAAAGAAAAACTTTCTAGCAGAAAATTTTTGAACTGTTTTTTATATATATTCGTGAAAAACTTTGATTTTGTATATTTTACGCTCAACAGTCAAAAATCTAACCCAAGATCAGAATGACTGTACCTGTGCAACTTCGTCATGAGCTGAGCTAATTGTGGTTTTGATAAATTTCCGATTTCAATCAATTTTGTATAGGTGGAAATAGCTTCTTTTCGTAGCGACAAATACTCCTTTTTAGTGTTCAAAAATATGTAATAAATGCCATGAAAACATCGAATTTTTCATCAGTTTATGTTCAAAATCTGGATCATTTTCTATTTGAGAACCAACTATTTATGATATTATAAAAAGACATAACATTTATTTATCTACGTTTCACTTTATTTAACCTCCTCACACCCAGAAACGAGAACTTCGAAAAGGAGAGGAGATCTATTTTTGGAATTTTTAAAAATCGGTTTACCATCTTTGAGAAAAACTCGTGCATCTACAACACTGGAAAAAGCATCGCCTTATAAAAAAATAGCCGCCTCAATTCTCATAAAAGATTATTTGAGTTTTAAAATGAGGCTTCATTTTTCCCCAGACAAATACTGTTAAAAACGATTTATCGAACAGAAAAATTATAAACTATTTTTTTGATCAAGCTATTTTTGTTAAAAATATATTATTTCGTGAATTAACGTCGTTGTTAAATTAGATTATGTTTTTGGCCTAAATTTTTTTCAAAATATCTTTTTGTGAGAAAACTTCTTTTGTCGAATATTTATTTTGAAATTTCTGCACCAGGGGCATAAATCAAAAATGACTAAATAACGATTTTTGTAATAGCTTTTTCAAGTAGAATTTTTCTTATGTAACATACGGTATGTAACATACCTTAAATGATAAACAACCATGTATAGATCAAAGAGATTTGCAACGTTTCGTTCTAATTCTCGCATTTCCGCTCGCGATTGGGCTTGCAACAAGACCATGTTCAATTCTTGCTAGTATCCTTGCTACTGTCTTGACCCCTTGTTTTTAATGCGTGGATTATTCTCAGAGCTTTTTAGGTGAGTTAGTTCTGTGAAAAAGAATACATGTATGATATTCTGATGCAGGTTATAGATAAATGGCTTGAATGAATAGCACATCAAGTTACGGGGCAATCCGGAGCTTTTTTGCCATTCTGAATGTTAAAAATGACCTAAATTGGCAATAATCTCCAGGTGACGGCGGGCCCCGTAATTGATATGATTTAAAAAATTAACATTTAAAACAGTAAATTTCTTGACGAGTAACTTGAATAAATAAGAGTAGTATTTAACATCAGAAATCGAGAAATTTCAACTTATTCCATAACGAAATATTTTTGATTATCAAAAACTTTCCCTGACCATTTATAAAATAAAACGAGTACCGCAATATGCTTGTAATTGTCCATATCTTTCAAAGAAAAGCCATGAAATGAATTTTGGTTATTTTTTGCATAGCCTCATTTTAGCGACGACCATCCTCTTAAATAAAAATTTGAGTTGAATTTTCTGTAGGCAATTAATATGAATGTTACTTGAGCTATTAAAATCTTTTTATATTTATAAAAGTTTAAAATGCTTGTCTTTTGAGTAATTTATAATTAAAAAATAAATAATAAGGTTCAAATAAAAATTGAATGCAAAATTACAAAAGAAGAACAATTAATGCTTGTCTTAATAAAAATTGGAAATCATATAATACATTTTAAACATCTAAAATTCTGATCCGAATAAAATAAACACAATCATCATTCAAATATACAAATTTGAGTTAAATTTAATTTTACCATTTTATTAAGAACAACATTTAACTTTTGTAATTTGAATATGACTTAATTGTACTTCAGACCAACAATTTAAATTTTATAACGTGTAATACTGACTGCTGAATTTATTCAGAGCAACGCAATTAATTTTTTTTTTCATTGTGACTTAATTGTCGTGTGACGTAATTAAATGTTTATTTGAGCATGGCATTTAAAAGTGTTAAAACAATCCTTGAGTCATATCTCATTTTTGAACAATTTTAATGCTGTTTATTCTGAAAATGAGGGATCTTATGAAATGAGAAAACATTTCAAGGTTGATCACGGGACAAAATTAAAGATTATTTATATTTTTAAAATTTTAAGCCAGCATTCCTTTGCTTCATATGGTTCATTTATCATCAAAAGTAACACTGGCGAGTACCGTGCAATATTTTGAAATATTTTTCTGTAGCGAATCTGCGCGCCCGCTAATGAAGCGTCCGGATAATCCAAAACTACGTTAATAAAAACGCAAAAATGCTCGAAAATAAATGCACAAATTGCCGAAGATTCCTGCTTCCAAATCGGGGGAATTAGTGACTCTACGAAGTTAAAGGCATTCGAACATTAATTCAACTAGATGAATAACTTTGATTAAGCAGGTTGACTCTTTTCATTTCCTTGGCACTCATCTGGTGCGTTAGTCCTTTTTGCAGCTATTGCCGCATTTTGAGCAGACATTCGCAATCTTGCAGCCAACAGAAGACATCAAGTGCGCTTCTCATGACCAATCGAGGTAGTTTCAGGCATTTGGAACCCATAATTCGGCCAACAAAGGTAGGATATCAATGAACTACAATTTTATTCTGACAGAAACTATGGTCCGCGGTTTTGTTTGAGGCAGTATGAAAAAATCCTAACTCCGGTTAAATTTTTGATGAAATCTGACAAACTGTTTAATATGCCGGCTAAATTAAATGGAACATAAATGCAATATTTGTTTTTTCTACAAAATTGTAGTAGAATGGGTTTTATGTGATACTAGTAAAGATATTTAGTGATTGTTTGCCAAAACAATTTAAAATTTGACTAATAAGCCTAACGCAAACTTTTCAAATTTTTTTTAGCAACAACTTTTGTATGGTCGATTTTTACAATTTTTGATTTGTTGTTAATGAACAGTAAATATTCTTTTTAAAACTGCGTTTCTAAATAATATTTTTGAAGTAATTTTAACCCAAACTCTTACAATATGCCGTTCGTTTCGGGTACCACCCAACCGATCCGCGTCCGCCTCGAAACTATATTTGCTTTTGGCTCGAAACTTTTGACACCTATGAAGCGGCGTTTTAAAATAAGGGAGCTAATTAGGCAAGTTTAAATTTTAAGGACTTTTTATTGGATAAAACAAAGGATAAATTAAGGTGAATATGAAAGTAAAGACAACTTAAAAGATAAGAAATGATAAGAAAAGATAAAGGAGAATAATTTAATTATTCTTCATCTGAAGAATCATCAGAAAAAGGCATCAAGTATGTTCTGCTAAGATTTTAAGACCGATTTCTAGCATTTGAAAAAGATTTTTTTTAACGATCCAATTAAAACTGGATTATCTGGCGTTTTAAATTTTAGGCATAAATACAGCTTATTTCCAGTGAAATTTAAATTCACTTTAAGGATGTGGGGCGACATAAATTGGGCCTCTTTTAAGGAAGGTGCCAGTAACTATCGGGCATCTGAATACCTCAAACCTACGCCTCCGAAATGGTTTTTTAGTAGGCGTCCTCAAAGCACTAAAAAAGCCCTACTCCTCAATTCATTCCTTATCACTTTTTCTTGTTATTTTGCGATTCAACTTCCAATAAAATGCCGCATCTCGAGCGGAGAGCTTTTCAAAAATTTTGCCGTAGTGGTCAAAAACACGTATTTGGGAGCCTCACGCAAAAGCCTAACTCCTCTTTGAAATATATAGAAAATTTTCAATTTGTACATGACTTCAACCGCAAAAGCCTTAAACATTAAGGTCTGACGGACCGAGTTTTTTTTTTCCAAAAAATCGCAGGACGACTTGTGAATTTTTAGTTTTTGGTGAAATTCTGAACTATAAATTTGTCTAAAACCCTCCCTTTTTTTTTGAAAAAAAATTCAAAATTCAGAAAATCCTAATTGTTAAAAAACTTAGTGGACAAATTCTCTAACTAAATAGGGCAATATAAAAAAGTTCCAATCAAAACCACAAAAACAAATCTTATAACGTTAAAAAACTTGGCAGCAAAATTTTCTACAACATAGGTGTATCAAAAGTCATTATACGTGAAGCTGGAAGATATCGTCGGCCACATCCTTAAATACACATTAAAAAAGAATCAATAAATAACACAATTTGGTATTTTTCTTACCTAGCCTGGTGTGATCAAATTTGAATTTCAAACTTTTTTTCTGTGAACTGAAAATTAAGCGGTCGCTAACCGACTTTTTTGCGCCAAACCTCCGGTCTGTATCACGCCGGGTTATAGGCGCCGGAGAAACACGATAAAAAACATAAATGCAAGGTGGGTAATAAACATTTCAAACAGGTGGGCGGCTAACTCCCCTATTCATCTCTTGCAACAAAATTCCATTTTCTGATCGAGCGGACACAAAAAGTAGACCCACAGCATAAACACCACACCTTCCTTAATCCCCTTGCCCCCTTTCGACGATTATCCGCCAGTCTTTCCGAAATATAAGAATGAGGAAGTTCGAGGCTTTCCATTTTTTAATGATATTTGTAATATTTAGCAACAAATTATAAAAAAATTTTCTGGCTCTCGAAACGCCCTATTTACCAAAGAAATAGAAAAACAAATTGAAAGGCTTAATAAATAAAAAAAATTGTTCTAAAACACATGTTTTCAAAAAAAATAGGTATGCCCAATAGTAGGAGATCCCCTTAAAATGGTAATCTGTTGAAAAAACGATCGCCCGCGTTGATACATCTGCTAAGTAAGGAGAGCTAACCCAGGGAGCTCTTGGCTGACTTTTTTGTGTGTTCGGAAGTTTCGAGCGAAGTCAAGCTAGCAGTTTTTAAGGCCAACGGGAAACGGTTGGGCGGATCCTGTTCGTTCAAACACAACTTATGGCTGTTAGTAGGGATACTTTACCTAATAGCCCACAGTTTTATCGAAATACGTTATTTTAAAAAAATACTCTTCATACAGTTTATTGCCGAGAAAGAATCTTTTCACAAAAATAAACCTGCCTTTTGCCCTAGGACGGAAGCTTCCTGACACTTTATTTTCAAAACTTCTAAGAAATTCTGCTGTAAAAAGTTTTTGTGTTCCTTCACTACCGTGGCTTGTTCAATCGGTGTATTTTGTGGCGATAATAATAGCAATGATTTGTCAACTGTTTTTATTATCGTAGAAATCTACCTCGCCTTTAGAGGAGATGTTAAAAGTTGAGTTTAAAATGAAAATTATTCTTGAAAATTGGGGTTTAACTCGTAGCCGTACAAATGTGCCATATGGCAATGGTCCCTGAATTTTTGATAGTATTTCGTTCAAAGTAATTTCGGAACAAATGACAAAGCGTTCTTTTAATTGTAACTTTTTGAAAATTTTCGTTTCTTAATTTTTATGGGTGTTCTTTTTGTCTATATCGAATATACTTTGACGTTTCGTTTCAAACGTGACGTAATAATTTGTTTGAAAGACACCTACTTCTCGAGGAAATAGGCCAAAATCGTCTGATTTTTTGTCAGTTTCTTTCTATATAAACGCACGTCTTTATATGAAACAGTTGACAGTAAAAGAGGAATTTTCTTGAAAACTTTGTTTAATGATTTGAAGATTTTTTCAAAAAAGGTGGTCAAAATTTTACATCACTTCATGTTTTTACCCGTACGATTTAATTTTTTCAACTCTCCTTGTTTGTAGATTGAAAAGAATTATGCAGGGTATTGGAAAACACCCAGTTGGTTTACATAAGATCCATCACTTTGGACTACATGGCTCATTCAGATCGATATAATGGTCCGTAGCCATTTTGAGACGCAAGAGTTTGAATTTCCACTGCCAAACTAACTCATCAAAAATGTTATTCGTGTTTGACAAAAAATTTTATCTACAATATCAACATTTACAGTCATCAGAGTACGTTTAACAAGAAGCGTCTTATTGAAGTAGAAGTACTGTCATACGTAGAGTACTTCACTTCTCCATGATAAGACGTCATAGTACGATACCGTATCGTCGATACGTCTTTACAATATCAAGGCATTTTTTTATGTCACAGTAGGTACTATTCTTGTGGGACAGTACTTTTGTTGAATTTGATATGACGCGTTCAAGTAAACGCTCTCTGCGGTAAACGTGTGCCGTAAATTAATTAGGACGAAAGCCGAAAATTGTATTGAAGATGGCCACATCCAAATTTTGTCTACTTGGAGAGATTCGGTGGTAAAAATCACGATTTCACACTCCACAGTAAAGTTTTCTTTAGTGGCACGCGTCCTAAGGAATTCAAAAGTACTGTCATAGCGAAAAGTGACTTTTTCTGTTCCCTGAAAAAGAAGGCCATGGTACCATACGTATGTAACATATGTATCATACATGACATTTTTTCAAAGTACTTTTCGTGTGACAGTACTTTAAAAATCCATAGGACGCGTCCCTACTGAACAGGGATGGGCCGTCCGAGCTAAAATAACTGCGCTCGGCAAATACCGAGCAGGTCTGAGCAAACCGATCAGATCGGTTTTTCCGATCCGATCACGTTTTTTTTAAATCGGGTCCGATCCGATATCAAATTTTGAAATGTGCTTCCGGAGCAGATCCGATCCGATCACAAAATGTCCGATCTGATCGATATGTGATCGGATCGGATACTTTTTGCGCACCGTGAAGCTAATAGTCAAATTACTGCTTTAAAGCGTGTTTATTTATCAAATTTCATAAAGGATTATATTATTATGATTTCAAATTATTATGGTCAGAAAATGACGGATAATTATTTTAAAATAAAACATTACAAATAAGGCAGTATATATTCCAACAGAATGAAAATCCGAGCAGGTCCGATCCGATCACGTCCGAGCACCGATCCGATATTGACTTTTCAAATCGGGCTTCCGATCCGATCAAATTTTTTTCAAACTCGGGTCCGATCGATATTGAAAAATTTTGAGGCCCGAAATTCCGATCCGATCTTGAAAATCTGCTCGATGCCCTTCCCTGCTACTGAAGACACTTTACTGTAAAACCAAAGGCAAAAAGTATATTCACAAAGGTTTTTTTTGATTATCTGCAGAAACACTGTAGTTCAATTTCGAAAATTAATTTCGAAAATTCAGTTATATTTTATGAAATTCTCACTCGACTCGGTGAAATATCCGGAAAGTCAAGAATCGTGACTCACAATGCAGAAAAAAAAATAAGTAATCAACCATTATTTTTCCAAAAGTTTCCGTTTTAGGGTGTTTGATTGAAGTCACTCTGGCTCTGAAGACTAACATCTAAAGAAAAACTTTCTAGCAGAAAAATTTTTGAACTGTTTTTTTATATATATGCGTGAAAAACTTTGATTTTGTATATTTTACGCTCAACAGTCAAAAATCTAACCCAAGATCAGAATGACTGTACCTGTGCAACTTCGTCATGAGCTGAGCTACATTGTGGTTTTGATAAATTTCCGATTTCAAATCAATTTTGTATAGGTGAAAATAGCTTCTTTTCGTAGCGACAAATACTCCTTTTTAGTGTTCAAAAATATGTAATAATGCCATGAAAACATCGAATTTTTCATCAGTTTATGTTCAAAATCTGATCATTTTCTATTGAGAACCAACTATTTATGATTATTATAAAAGACATAACATTTATTTATCTACGTTTCACTTTATTTAACCTCCTCACACCCAGAAACGAGAACTTCGCCTCACACCAAAAAGCCTATCTAAAGGCAATACTTTGAGCGCTTATCACGGGAAAACTGGGCAAGATATCAATTTACTTATTCGTCACTGATTGAGATCAAGGATAAATATAAGTGAACAACACGTAACATTTTTAAATTCGAAGTTTGTAAACTACATAACTGCGAAGAAAAGACTCTCACCTTGTATTCTTGAAAAACCATACATTTTTTACAATGACATATAAGTTACAAATTAAGGAGTGAACTTTAGCTATTAAAGCTGGTCTAAAATTGAAATATGATATCTTGATCGCTTCACAAAACAATTATTCATATCGCCGCGCGTCGAAATATATGCAGTAAAATGTGAAAAATATTGCTAATCAGCTGAAAACTCAAAATCAGTACCACCTTTATGTTCTATATTTGATCGATTTGTCTTTGTCGGCTCTATTTGGGTTAAATTGCCGTTCAATTCTTTCGAAAAATTAAATTTTTGAAAAATATTTTTTTTATTATTTTGAGTTTCTTTTATGAAATAAAAAGTCATTAGGAAAATTCTAGGTCTGGTTTTCTCAGATACTTTACAGAATAGGCTTTCATCAGTTTGGAGCTGGTACATGCGATGTTTTTGAAATTTTTTGGTCATAATGTTCAAATCGATATGTGTATCATATTTGCTTTTTCTACATTATCGGTGTTTGGAATCCGTAGATGTCATAATATCAGTAAAATAAATGTTTAGATTTCACAAATTAAGTTCAAAATTAATTTTATAAATTTATTCAAATACTTTTAATGTAATATTCTTGAAAACTTAATTTTTAATTTAACTTCCGTTTGACTAAATTTTAATTCAATTTTGATATAATAAGAGGCAATTTAGACTTGTTAAATTGGGTACCCTCCTGTGCTTTACAAATGCAAGAGAATTAATTGACATTGTGTTCAAAAATTTACTGTCGGCATCGGCCTGGCCGTCCAAACTATTCACTTTAATATCACTTTTTTACATTTCAGTTGCTTTTGCTATTCTTGACATAGTCTAAAACTTCCAAACTTATACTTAATCGTCTTAACCAATAGCAAAAATGACCAGTTTAAAATTGTTAAGTCACCACTAGGCGCGGCAAATATTTAAACTTTAAATTTGTGAAAAAAGGTAAATATGAATTGTGCCCTGAAGCACACGCCTTTGAAACTTTTTTGAGCAGACGTTAGAATATTTGAAACCTGGATTGACAAATATATGATTTTTTAGGTAGTTTCAGGCCGGACCACCATTATTTTTAAAACCGAATAACTACTGTAAATTTTAGTCGATATTACTTCGTAAAAATATGAGTATCGAACAGCATGGAGCACACAGGCCCTAAGGAGTTGGAACCGCTAAGGTAGCTTTTTTTAACTGGCCCCACGGTTGGCCGCCGCACTTTCATCATGTTTTTCACCAAGACCATCGCCAGATATTCAACAAAACGCATTTGCCTGTTATGTGTAGCCGAGCTAAATTTGTGCTACCAATTTTTTATTTGTTTTCGAACCAAGTTCGGCCGGTAAATGATGTTGCTAAAACCGAATTCCTAAATTCGAATCTCACGTCACGCTCATTTTTTTTTGTTAATTTTATGAAAAGTTGTAAATCCTTGAATAAGTAATCGGTTGATATGTGGTAATTGATTTCCCCATACAAACGTGCAAAGAACAGTTATTTTCAAATTTTAAATTTATTTAATTCGAATTTGTTTGAAAATCATTCCTAATTTGGCTTTAGACCAAAACCGGTGATTCAACACCTAATACTGGCCAACCTGCTTTGAGGATAAAAAAAACAAAAAAGTCTGGTCCTGAAATCTTCTTAAGGAAACAAGTTTTTCCGGGGAAACTTAAAGACAGCACTTTCGGCAAACCGACAATCCTCAATGGCCTGTCCTAATTAACAGTTTCGAAAATTTCAATGTTATAATAGATTTATTTCGTGGTAAATATCTATAAAATATTATCTACTAAAAACAACCACCCTAAAGTCCTCAAGATATTACCTTTAATATTTCAATTTAAATAATAGTATTATAATAACGTATATAACTGACGCATCACCCCGATTAATCGTAAATTATGTTATCGTAAAGCAGGGCGGCACAACCTCTTTTGCATAAAATCTGTTAAAAAAGGCTTTAAATATATAGACATCGTAAGCTTACAATTATGTTATTTTAAATTCCAGTTATTTACAAACATATTAATTGACACATGTGTCCAAAATCTATTTGACATTATGTGAAAATGATCAATTAGACATTGCAACAATAAAATTTGACATTTTGGACATTGTGTGCATAATTTCATAATTTTCTTCTCCAAGATAACGGGCTGGGCGCCTCGATCTTTCGAAAAATAGTATGAAATTAATGCACACAATGTCAAAATGTCAAACATTTTAATTCACGCAATGTCAACTAATGAACATTTCCCCTCATAAATATCACTCTTTTCCATGTTAGATGTGACGGCAAAGCCGGTTTTT